>JAQQZZ010151486.1:0-26693 GCA_030265115.1 Mopalia vespertina | reverse complement strand
CATAGCGAAGTCGCCGCTATTAGGAAATCGGGAACAGCAGGTTAAGCCATAAAAGGTAATAATGACTCATGGGTACCTTTTTTCTGTAGTTTGGAAAATTAAATGTTGGTTAAACTTTAGCAACAATTACAAACCAATATTTTTATGTCAACGGACAACTTGCTAAGTTAAAATTGATGCCTAACTGTAATAAAGAGATGACACCATTTCACGAATGGACATCGTCCATTTCTTGTAACGTCATTGCTACAACTCTCTTATTAAATCGAGTTATATTAGCCATCATGTAATTATAGAGCATAATTACTAAGCCTGCGAAATTAAATGCTATAGTAATTGAATTTGGAGTTTTTCACGACTCAAACTTAGTTATACTCTTTGAACCAACACCATTGCTCGGTCGGTGTTTTCTTATCCCTACCATCACACTTGACAAAACCCAGTTTGAGGCTGCCTCTCCCGATATAAAAACGATATTTACTAGTGAATGCTAGGATTGAATAGTGGCTTTCACAAGGTTTCTTGTTGGTTTCCGTTCGACGGATTAAAATTCTATACACGTAATTTAAGAAAAAATGCATTAGCACCCCTTAAACAACACCCTTAATGGTATAGAATGTGACACCCCATACCACAAGTGATTCAGCTGACAGTGTTGGGATTCTACTTCAAATTCTACTTCAAATATATCAAATACACAATTAATGTTATTCCGAAAACGCCGTACTTAAGGTTATTTCCCTCACATGACGGAATGGTAAACGGAAACCACCCCCGACACCACGGGCAACAAACAAAGACAATACAGGACGTGATACAACGAGAACACAAACAGATCGGCTGTGAAACCGTAGCTCTGAAAGTAACAGGAAAACAAGAAGCTCCCTCCGTTTTTGGAATGACCCTATCTGTGTATTATGTTAAAACTCTAGATTTGACTGTTTGGGTTTAACGTCGTACTCAAATGTATTTCACTTATACGACGACGAACTGTCCACTTCACACAGCTCCTTGCCTAATTACGGTGTAAAACCGGAAGAAAACCTCGTAAAAACCACCCCCGCGATTGCCGGAGCTACATGGTGTGACTCACTCATATACCTGATGGTCGACAGACGGACTCGATCCTGTGAACGGCAAATCGACGTAGGATTAGTAAGCGCACACGATATTCACTAAGCCGCGGGCCCCAATGAAACTAGAAGCTAATGCTCACCTGCCGACTGTTCCTACTGAACCCGTCTTCTTATCTTCATTACAATAATCCGGAGACTTGGTATAGTACAGAAGTTCATCACCTCTGATGTTGCGGATTTGAGGATTAAGTGGAATAAACTGTTTGATTTTATTAATCCTCCTATACGCCACCTCCACAGCTGTTGCGTACTGTGTCTTTAATTTACTGCCGATCTGTTCAAAGTCCGGTAATGCCATCCAGCACGTTTTGATTGAACAAGATCCAGAGACGCCATGGCATTTGCAGGCTGTCGTCAAGCTTTCACCAACAGCCTGGATAAGAAGAAAAAATTACAGGTATTTAACTATTTATTCGCCCGATTGATCGATTCCTTTCCCACTCCAACAATACTATCTGCTCAGTAAGTACATACAGACTATTGTCAAACAGAGCTTTTACTAAAGTTTAAAACATGAATACTAGGCCTAAGAGTCTGCTGGTTTGGTTGGGGTTTTACGCCATACTTAAGGTTAATCAGTTATATCACTGCGTGTCAGCCAAATGAGTGAATGAAACCACATCACCACCACTGCAGGAAATAAACACAGGGCAATCACACTACGCTAAAAAAAAGACGCAACAGGTTTGCTTCTTGTTGGCCCTTAGCTGGGAGAACTACAGGGCAAGAAGAAACTTTCGTCCCACCGCCAAAGAATAAGGAATGGGCCGAATTCTACAAAGTGACTCAATCGGTTGAGTATGGGACACTCATTGCAGCTGGTTGTGCATGGGACAGTCGGTGAAGTCAAATAAGTTGTCGTTGTGCATGAGGCAATCGGTACAGTTGGTTGTGAATGAGTTATGCTTTTTTATTTTAGTTCATCCGCTTGTTTTTACATCACAAATAAATCAAAGTTTCGTGACTAACTTACCTCATAAAACTTCTGCGTCCCATGGATTCGGTTATTTTTATTTTGTTTTTTTTTATAAATGTCCACAATCCCACAAATAGATCTACATACTTTATTGTGACCTATATGTGTGAATCTTAATGTTGGAAATACTTTTTGATAAACTGTGCCTTGATTTACGGCAAAAGTGACAACTGTAGGCCTACTCTCCTCATACTTGGATTATAAAAAGTGCGGACGCTCAATTTGACGAATAAAGTCAACAAAATAAAACATTTGATCCGAGTGACAGTAAAAGGTCTTACGGGAAACAAATATGCCTGGAGTTCTATCCTTTTCTCAATTTGATTATTATTTTGTCTGAAATAGGTTCTCAGTAATATAATCCTACTGCCGATGTGTAGATCTGAGACTATCGTATAGCAGACGGTGCCCAATGACGTCAGTATCTGTAGGGTTCAAGAAGTATCACACTCTCGCTTGTCCACGTCCAACGCAAAGCGAGGTAAGACGAGGCTGTGGTACACAAATGCACTTGCCTAAGCTAGCTCATCATGGCCGACACAGAGGAATTACTAAGCATTACCAAAGCTTGGGAAGCAGGGCTGTGATTGGCCAACCAATGAACGCCATTTGCAAAACGATTTTGTCAGATCTACATCTAGAGAAATAAATGTCAAGCTAAACAGATTTATACACTCCTTACTATATCTTCTCATTTTCTTTCTTACATACAGTAATGTGTTTACATGTCAATATACGGGCTACACCTGGTCTGCAGGAGTAAACATTTTAGTTGTAGGCGAAGGCTTCAATTGTACCCTTTTCCAATGATTCTCTTTCGACGACACATACTCTGGGATTTACGTTGTACTAGGAAACATCGGAACAGGGTAACACAGAGGGCGGGAGAACTTGGATCGCTAGATTCGGCTTATAAAGTTTTGGACTACATGCAAGTCTACGCATGCGGTAAAAGATGAATGCAGTTAAAGGGCTTTTAAATCAAACCATTCGGTCACTCGACTGACGTTTGTGACGTTGTCTCCGTTTAAATAGCTTTACTTTCGGTGAAATTTGGACCACAATCCTCACCTACAAAACAGTTGGCGACATAGCTATACTGTCGTACGCTATATAATGAATGTACCGTTGTGTAGGATACACTGACTCGCCAGATGAGGAATCATATCGATGGATCGATCGATTGCTTTTGTAAAAATTAGTTAAATGATGCTGATTATTATCGCTAGGTCTGCCTGACCGGCCATTTCCTTTTAAGGATGACTCGTACATTTCCCAAATATAAAAGCGTATCAGAAGACACCATCTTGTTTATATTTCGCTACCAAAACGGAAAGCAAGTTTTGATTACAATATCGGTAGGAGAAAGGCACTGATAAATGAAGACAAGAAACTCTAAATCGAGGTCCATGCAGGCTTAACTTTTTTAAGTACGAAAAGACAAATCCGTGTAGATGCAATATAGACTACATTGACGATACCTTGGTGTAATTATGGCCTGGTTCTGACACATGTGTTAATGATAGACTGCCAAACTTACTATCCTTCCAGCGTTGTTGTTGTGTCGATTGATCGCAGCCTTCTTCCCGGTTTTAGGTTTCCCCTTTTTCTTCATTGGCGCCTCTGTAAAAGCATCACTGAAAATAAGTCCGAACTGTACATCATCTCCGCAGCCTCCCCATTTAAAATCGCCATCGGGTGGACTGTTGGGTAACGCGCCACAACTGCACTTTGCTGTAACTCCGATGCTGCAGGCACGCGCCACAGCGTGCACAAGGGCTGCCGATGAAATGGCATACACGTAAGCTTGTTCCCGTGTACCTGTGGAAATAAAACATATTTGGTAAGTTTTTGCTCGTTTAAGATTCTGATTGTACGCCATTGTTAGTGTTATTTCATTCATTTGACAGCATGCCAGTTCAAACAGTGAAAAGACCCATAATAAAATGACGGAAAAGCGAAGAATGCAACGTGCACAACCGCACAGGCGAACCGTTTTCCTTTTGCCATTTTTACTGAAGGAATCAAACAGATACATCTACCCCCGAAGGATAGGAATAAAGCTACCCCTTAAAATCTGTTCAATATATTTATATAATTTTGTGTAATGTTTATCAACTGTATGCAAGTTTCTATAAATATTTGTTATAGCATGTACCGTAAGTCTACCTTGATTAAATGATTGATTGATTGGTTGATTCATTGATTGAATGATCGTATAAACACTCTCACAAAACAATACAATACGAAGTCTTTTCCTCTTTTGGAAAATATTTTCTCCAGAGTAAGTACAGACACAATGGTATGGCTTTTGGTATGAACACTTGTACCAGAGGACGGGAACCAGTCTGATGTTTTTCATTAAATACGTCAGCAAAATACATGACACAACCTCAAATACGTAGAAAAATTATGTTCAATAACAAATCGATCGTTGTTCTTCGACATTTTTATTTTGTGGATCGCATGGTGACATGTAATCTGGCCTAAACGAATATTACTCAGCGAAATTCGACACTCGTATTAAGCTGTAAACAGTAACAACGATTGTCTAATGTGGTCCCTGGTTCAAGGATCGGGCTATCATTCGGTTGTAATTCATCACAATCATTCACAAATGAGCATTAAATCATCCAGTCAGAAATATAAATAAACAATTAGAACAGAATATTGCTTTTATAGCCATTATAATAAAAATTCTAGCAGCTATCACGCTACTTGGTAAAACTCTATGTCAGACTTGATCCGCCATGTGGCTAAGGGCAGTTTGTTTGAAGAGTAGCAATGGTGTCTTTTCTAAGCACTGGAGGTAATGAAATTTCCAACATTATGGAAGCGTTTCACATCTTGGTTGTGCTAGTGTCAATTATTGCTGGAATATACCGCCGTAAAAAGAGAAATACCCTTAAGCACGGCGTAAAACACGAATCAATCCCTCTTGTTCCTTTGAGCTGCCAACAACTGTACATCTTTCTATTGACTGTATATACAATTCAACAAGATATGTATTCGCAACTCCTGTACATCATTCCTGGTATAACGTTAAATGTATTATTCTGCTTAAGTTACTTGGATTAAAGAAATAAAATATAAACGGATACATTCAATTATATTCACTAAGTTTTTATCTGATCTCAAGAGCAGTAATGAAATGTCAATTTTAATTCTACACTACTGATATCCTGGAGCGTTGGCGTGAACACGTTGGATTGTGTACGTTACATATAACCCATCAGAAGGGAAATTGTGTGTTTGGGTTAACCTAAAAAACGAATTGTAAAACAATTTCAGATGGACAATAGTGCATGTGTATCATGTAGGTAATTGTTTAGGTCCGATTTCAACACCAGTGCGAGTATAAAGATCATAGTGAGATATCAAAATAACAAAAACCTCTTAAACAGGCTTAGAAGAGTATTGGGTATTACCGCTTGACTCTTTTAAGGCCCACGGCTTTTTGGTTCACCGGAGACGGACACTGAGCTTAATAGGATAGGGGAGTAATGATATCCTTGGCGAAGGCCTATAAACAAGGAGCTATGACACCATCGCTCAATAGGCCAATTACCCGGCATTGTTATTTTATAGAATTGAGCGCATAACACCCGCGGGTCAAAAACCATTAAGCTATCAAATAATGTGCCCGGGTATGTGTCAATGTATCGAATGTCCAACAAAGCGGCTTTGTAGACATGTGGTTATTTTCTTGGCCCAGTTTAAAATATTTTACACAAACAAAAAAATGCTTTACAAAAATTGATAACGGTTTATCTGTTTAGCTAATGTTTAACGTCGTGGTCAGTGGTAATCTCTTTATGTGACCGATAGTTAAAGTCAAAACCAGAAAGACACCTCTCACAAACAAAGAAAAACCTCGACTTGAGTCAATTCTTTAATTTCTTTTCATATTATTGTGTTGAGGACATACAGGTGTGAAATTTTAAAATTACAAATAGACAGCAATTTGGTTTTGTGGAATTTCTGGAAATATAATCGCGTCCATTAACTTAACAGGCGAGAATCGAGATTCCTACCATTTACATTCTACATGTTAAATAAACAGGTGAATTTAATACATATAATAATACTGATGTCAATAATGCATAACTACGCAATGGCAGACATATTGTTTCGCTCAACTTTGTGACATCTGATCATATCCGTGGTTTTAAAGAGAACTAAGTCTGAAGTTTACAGTACAACATTTTTCGAATTTGTCGTGTTCACGACATATTTTGACGTCCACATTGTACAATTACGCATTGTTTTGGAGAATTAAGTGAAATGCGAACACATTTGCCGTCTTAACAGGAGAAAGTTATTTTCCAAGATTGCTGTTAGTCGGTGAATTTATTTTCAAATTATATTGCCTTCATAGCAAAATTTCAATTTGATTGCAACAGTGCCGGTCTGTCCTTTGTTATGAAACTAACATAGTTAAAAAGTAGTCTCCTAGCGTGAGTTAGCCCACTCTAGATGGGCTAGCTGTATTACTCACTTTAAACTGCTAATTGGTGCAACTGACAGCAACAAGATACTGTGTCCGATACGAATACAGTCTGCTTAGCGAGTGTCTTCAACAGACAGAAATCCGTGACCACCCAGTGCGGAACTGTTATCATGATATACCAACAAAGACCACAATCAGATAAGCCCAAAATCTCGTGTACGTTCGGCGATTGTACTGTCCTGTGTTTGGTGTGGCGCGTACATTTAGGACGCTAAGTACCGCACGACAGAAGATCGCCACTACAACTCATTGAAAGGGCTCCAAGTAGCAACCAGATACGCTACAATTACTGTGTAACAGCTATCAGGGTTGTTAAAAACTTCCAGGTTTAGGAGAGTTACAGCAAAGGCTGTTTTTATCATCAAAATAGAGAAGGTTTGTCTCCCCAGTGAGACTCCACACCCCATAAAATAAGTCTGTCAGAGATCGCCCTGGGTTTTACGATTGTGCCAGTTAGTTACGTTTGGACAATCTGGAGATAGCTTAGGCAAACCTAGTGATACAACACCATTCCCCGTCAACACTTGAAAGAGAAACGTAATGAAACATCTTTGCGAAATTTTATCGATGTTTTCTTTTGGTTCAGGTTGTGTCGTAAATCTGGTTATATGTCAGCTGACTGCTGACTAACATCTCGCGAGTTTTGATGTTTCAGGGAAGAGGTTACAGTACGTTATTGCTTTAAACATTCCAAGAAAGTTCCCAGACATGATGGGCAAAATCCGCTTGTAAAAACAAAATGTAGCGAAAATAATTTCGAGCATTTGATAAAACTGGTCGTAATTGAATCGTTACAATTCGTTTATTTATTTGAAAAGTTGTACTCAGGGAAATTTAACTTGTACAACCACTTTGCAACTTCTCGGGAATATCGGTAGTGGCATTTTACAATAGAGGAAAACAACCACAGGACAAGAGAGTTAATGTCACGCAATCAAACCTTGGTTAGCTGACGTCGTGCGGATTATTGGAATTAATACTCAATGATTTGTGTGAATATACTGGTTCTAAGTTAAATCTATCATATTTAATGACCAATGTGAAAACCAAGGTTTTAACATAATTAAAAATTTCTTACAGATCGACGTGATCATCCGCTGAATGTAAAATATACCACGCATGTGCAGTGGGGGGCCTGTTAGTTATTTTTTTGTTAATTTATTTAAATTGAAACATAAATAAATCTATTTATTTACTATATAGGTGCTTACCGTAGAACTCAAAGAGTAAAATAAACAAATGTATTTGTTTACTGGATTGGTGCTGAACGTAAAATTCAATGGCATTTCGGTTAATTTGTGGTCCGCATTTCAAGAATATCATAACTACTATCTTTGCTTAAGTTTATGTAGCATCCGAATGAAATGATACAATGTTTTACAGAAAATATGACGCTGACCTTGTAACCTTACCATTTGTACCATGATTCCTTGTTTAGAGTAGTAATAATATTCATTCAATCTGCCTACTGATTTATACCTGAATGATTTTTGCGTGATTTTTTAAGAAAGTAAATATTAACAGTGTTTTGGGATAACACCTTCTTAGTTTCAACAAATTCTAGTTCAGAAAATGTTGCAAGCTGGAACCCGTCAGGGAAAGGAACCCACGACCCTCACTTGTCCCTCAGATTTTGGCACCGAATCGCCAACATTTAATGCCAGCTACCTAGACCACTATTAGAGCTACTCGGCCCCCTACTTAAAGACTGATTTATTACACATTCAAAGAAAAAATAATTATAATCAACCCTATTAATTTAATAGTAGACTACTTTTACAAGTGTATTCCAACATCATCATAGTTTTTAATAGTTTAGTTTTGTTATTAATTTATTTTTTAAAAATGAAAACATTTGTTCACAATATTATTGATGTGATTTGTGTTTATTTTTTCCTAAAACAATATCGTATAAATGGCAACACTTGAACAAAAATCGGTTTTAGACAATTCGGAGAGTAAGCTTTAACAAATTATATTACAAAGAGAAGGTGATTTTAAACATCCACTTCCTTCCTTTTTGCTGCCCCCTGACTAAGGGCAGTTTGTTTGAAGAGTAGCAATGCTGTCTTTACTTAGCACTGGAGGACAATTTACTTTCTAACATTATGGAAACGCTTCACATCTTGGTTGTGCTAGTGTCAATTATTGTTGGAGTACACCGCCGTAATATAAGTGAAATGCCATTAAGCAAGGCGTAAAACGCCAATCAAAACCTTCTTTTCCTACAGTTATCCATTTATCTATGACATTAACAATTGGATTAAAAGACACTCAGTGATAAAGCTACTCTCCAACATAATTAAATATACCTATATCTGTGTGTTTTCCATCGATTGGGGATTTCATTTCAAAATACCATACCAGAACAAGTTACGCTGAAAACAGTCGAATATTCCATATTCTTTTAGGCATGAACATGTTAAGTAGCGCGAGGGAGGAAGACAGTCTACAGTACCGCAAATAACATCAGGGAACACTGTCTTAAGTACCGCGAATGACAACATTATAGACTAAGTACTGCGAATTATGACAGAGAACACTGTCTTAAGTACCGCGAATAACAACAGAAAACTCCGTCTGAAGTACCGCGAATGACAACATTATAGACTGTCTTAAGTACCGCGAATAACAACAGAGAACACTTTTCTAAGTACCGCGAATAACAACATAGTAGTCTGTATTAAGGTACGCGAATATCAACAGAAAAGACTGTATTAAGTTCCTAGGAATAGCGTATTCTATTAGTATAATAAATTAGGAACAGGAAATGGGCAACTTTTACATAGTTATTAGGGCGGAACAACACAGGACTCGAATCCTAATCTTGATCCATTCAAATGCCACGGCTTGCTTTAATTAACCTATACACTGATTAATGCAGAATACGTAACCATACAACCTGCTAGCCAGTGACCCGAGTTCGAATCCCGGTGGGAGCAAACAGAATAGTATTAAAAATATACAAAACGATACGTTTTCACGCTTATGCTAATTGGCTATTGAGCTGTGTAAAATACTATTACTTCAGGTTTAACGTCAGGTATAATAAGGAATTTATCTTAACTCAACATTTCTGTTGCTGGATTAATGTTGTATTCATATGGACCGTTAGTGTCTGAAATAAAGAATTATTGTTATTATTAAAGCACTATCAGTAAGACGCGTTGAATCAAAAAGAATTCATTATCTTTCTTCGGAGCTGTTACTTTACTTTACTATGTTAAACTCTTCAGTGGTAGTCATAATAGCTGAAGAGGCGGAACAGAGCCGTGTGCTGATTTTTTTGTTGCGCCTTTTTTGTTGAATATGTTACAAATTAAATGATTTAATCGTAATTTTCTCGACCAAATTGTGAAATAAGGGTGTCCCATGGCACTGTCTGAACAGAAGGCCAGAAACTCCCACCAGGCTGTCAGTAGTTATTAGCAATGTTAAGGTTGACGTAATCAAAATTGGAGGGATTTATGTAGTAGGGAACTAAGTCGAACATCTTCGGTTAGTAATATGCCTCTTGAAGTCACAGTCTCCCCTCTTATCGCCAAACTGATAACGTCTGAATTATGTGAGAACACCGTAAAAACCTCACAGGAAAATACAAGACAGAAGTAAGCTAGTCGACTGAGTGGTCTATGTGGTCGGCTTTTACTGCTGGAGATTCAGTGCCTGATTATGAGGTTCCTTTTTTACGAGCAGGCGGTTGGAGGCAGCTATCTGTTGCCCAGGTTATCTCAGAGCTAAAGGGCAACACGAAGCCAGTATGTATGTGGTGTCAGTGTATTGCATCTGGCGATTGACCTGTCCTGTCGTTCTGTGTTACCAGTGACGTCTGGCGTGGTTCCATCCACCCAGTGAGCTGACACGCCGTCATCAAACTAAAATAACCTTAAGTACGGCGTTTAAATGTAATCAAACAACGTATCGGCCTGCACAATTTTCCGAACCGAAAATACTGTTATTAATCGATGTCAATCTAAACAACAAACAATTATAAAAAAAATTCTGGGGGCTATATACAGAGTAGCAGCAGGGGTTTGACAAGGAGCTTCCTGTTGCCCTGGTGCTCTAAGAGTTACAGAGCAGCATGAGCCAATCTGTTTGTGATATTGTATTGCCTCCTGTTTTTTTGTTGTTTTTTGCCCCTGTCTTGTCTTTGCTTACTGCAATTGTTGTTGGGGATGGTTTCCTCCATCCATGGGCTAGCACGCCGTCGTGTGAGTGAAATAACCTTAAGTACGACATTAAACTCCTATCCAACAAACAATACAAAGTAACACGGAACAGACGTTCGTACACTGTTTACGCTGTTTTTGTTTTGTGTAAATTATTGGGAATTACTGTTTCTGCGAATTGTTTAATCTTTGTCGAGATTCGCCAATAACCATTAAACAGATTAAAACGAACCTTGTAGATTTGCCCTCCCAACATTGAGGCCAATCTGTTTTCAAATAGCATGCGATTCGAAGCAAGACGAAACACTTAGAGCCTTAGCTTGGTCTCTGTAGTGGGGCCTACTTAACGAATTAGTACACAAATTCGCTAGCTCTTCGATAAACGTATTACGGTCACTACTGACGAAATAACACTATTCCAAAAACAAAAAAATCTCAGGTATGCTAAAATGTACAATGAAAATATTTTAGATTATGTAAATCAGGTAAAAGACAAATGTGCATTGCGCCGTTCCGGCAAGTGGAACCGAACCCGGGTCTTTTAGTAATTTATTTGTAAACCTGAATAATGATGGAAGTTGACTTGTACCTGTCGACAAGGCATGCCGCTTGGCTTTTTTTTTTAGGACTCTTCCAGCTTTCCACCAACAACGTTTACTTACACACACGCGGCGTACAACAATAATCAAACAAGCAAGCAATAGTTTTTCTTCAACTCCTAATGAGAATAAACAGTCTCATCCGTAAACAAAAATTCTTGCCGCTAGAAAACAAATACTAAGAACTTTACGGTATAGATGGGAATATTAGTCCGAATCAATTACATTGAATCCTGCCAAGAAGGCTTCCGTTTACCAAGAACATGTGGGGTTATTTAAAGGAACACTTTTATTTATGCGTAGTAATCTGACTGTCAGGCCGCTTAAATAGCACGACCAACAACAGGCCGTATAATTCCCCTAACTTAATCGGACTGAATTTAGAGATAATTTTCAGAAATTATTGCCAATGTTAAATTTCGCTTCTTCCAGATAAACCGAACAAGCCATTTGCCGTGTCGAAGATTTCTGTCAGAAAATAAAACATGAGGTACCCAGTACTTTTCGGTAATTCGGTCAGATAGAAACCGGTACATAGAGTTGTCCCTAACATGCAAGGCTATTTTAGGTTTTGAATAAAGTAATAACCTACGGGAACTAGCTACATTGTGGCAATGCTTCTGTATTAGCTGTATCAGAAGTCTATTAACTAGAAGTATGCAACTGACATATAGATAAGCTAACCGGCATTGGGCACCGAGCTCCCCGTTATAACGTGTAATGTGACGTAACACACAAGAACATTTAGAAGAACGCAACTTTAAAAATGATGCATTATGGGAAACTTTTGGCGTTCCTCGATCATAATGTTGCTTACTAAATGAAACGCATTTATCCAGTGCAATATGTGCCTGTTAAATTGATCATAAACGGCAACTAAATCGACAAATATTAAGCCAGTCGTTCGAACTAAAATAATTGCTATATACGCAGTGGCTGATCAGGGACGAAACTACCCACAGTTCCTCACAACTACAAAGAGACGTGTCGGAAATGTGACGTCATCGTTTCTTGCTGGTCTACAATGTCGTGGACATTACTATACGGCAGTATATGCGAATTCGTATCCAATAAACTATACAGTATATAGAGATACGAGGTATAGCCCTATGAAAACTACAGAAATAAGACCTGCCTCTGAATACTTAATAACGTTGAATCCGCATGACGTCATTACAGCGGAAGACAATTTTAAGCGAGTGTGGTACTGCTGATATATGATTGATTTTGACATGACAATGGACGTCGAGAGGTCGTCTTATGGGTCGGTCTAACCTAAAAGTGTCTAAGGACAAAACGAGATGGTTTATGACAGGGTAAGGTCATGCAAATTTTATATATTTGAAGATAAAGTTCCGAACGACGGTATCGTTCGGCTATTTCTAACGATTAGGAACCTTCGTGTAGCATAGCTGATACGGCAGTTGCATATTTTTAGTTAATGGACTTCTGGCTGTATATATCATCCGATCATCGTATTCTGCTGAGTAAGCCAAACTCTTCCGGACAGTTTAACCAGGACTGTAGCCGTTCAAATTAGTTTAATCTGACCCTAGGATGCTCAACATTTGGAACTTTAAAATAAAATCATTCCTAACATGTCTGTTGATCGTACTGGATAAATTGGCAAAGTTGGCCAAAATTCTCCTCAAGTTGGTCGCCTGTTTCAGCAGACACCATGCAGATGTACACTTTGGAGAAGCAACATGAAATAGCGCAACTTGAGTACAAATAAAAGCATTAATTACCTTCTCCAAAATGTAGAGGTAGCTTCCTTTAGCAATATTGAGACTTTTTCTTCATTAACAAATTTAATTAAACAGCTTGGGAAACCAGATGTCCCTGGCTGCAATCTAAATTGTGATATACTATTTCTTACCGTTTCGAAGCATTTCTCTTTCGGGGAAACGGATATTTATAACAGTTCTAAAAACTCCTTGCTTTTTTTTTTTTAATTAGTCTTATGCAACGAATATACATAAAAAAAACATCGAGTTTTGCCAGTGGGTGTTAAAAGGCCACGGCGGGTGTAATTGGAAAATGCAGGTGAAGTTATTCCTGATATATTCAACAAGTTTTTGCGACATTAAAGCAAAGATAATCTACCCTTTGAAGTCAACAGAAATGAAGCCAATTTTTTGTTCAACAGTAACACCCCCTGGCTTAATTCAACATGTCCACTGTCGTACATCAATATGTCTATACGAAACTTTAGTGGGTTCTGTTCTGCAAAGCAAGCACACATATCTAACTTCTGTGGGCTGAAATATCACTTAATGGCGATCTGAATCGAGGTTTTCTCCACCAATAATTGATTTGAATATGTCTTGTAGTAGTTTGTATTTGATTGGCAGGTAAGCACAACTAACATGTAAGCTGTTAGACAGTATTCTACATTAGAAAGAAGGAGGCGAGTATAAGATTTTAGCTTGCATGGCATCATTTAAGTTGACTGGAGCGCTGTACGCCAAGTGTGCCGAGCTACCCATTTCCGACAGAAAGATGTGATTAGTAATTAAAATGAGTGACACAGAGTGTACGTGATCCCTATCAAATTAGCCTCTCAGCTGAGAGCAGGGCGTCTAACAGAGCCATGATACCTCCCCCTTCCTAAACCACTTAACTGAGCAGGCGGAAGAACGCAACACACCGTCTCACACGAGACCTACTATCGAAGATATACACATGCATTAAACATCGCAAACAGACCAAGCCGATCGTAACTTCTAAAGTTAAAAAATGAAATAAAAGCAAAAATAATCCAGAATAACTGAAAATTATTCGAAAGAAAAATGCAACTAACTGACCAAGACTTTTACAGCCCTTTAGAAGAAATGTTTTTCAAAAATAAGTTGTTGTTTTTTATATAACAGCACTGATCGAAGAGATTATACTTAGAGGTAATGATGCATCATGCGTAAGTTAGAATATCATAGGTTAAAAATGTCACCGAAAAATTCCATAGACATGAAAATATCGCTTTTATAATAAATATAAAGATTTCATTCGTTAGTGACGTGACCGTCACTCTTCATTCGATAAAAACATGTACTACATTTTATATATTTGGTGGTAGGATTATGAAACCGGTCGAAAAAACGTGTCACTTCGTCAGAGAAATATCCAAAATATGAATTATTGATAGGATAGTGACCATCCGTCTCTACAGTGGATGCATCTTTTCTTTCTCTACATTTAGACAAACATACTATAGCACGCACGATGCATTTCTCAGCACTTTTACCGGAAAGTTGCCCCCGACTACCTCGCGTCTGTCCATACTTACAAGCCATTCCAGACAGAGCATGTCTGCGGAATGCACAATAATGAAACAAAGAAAATAAAGCAGATCACTAAATCTAACAAATGATGACAGGCTGAAGAAAAGACGGTAAATAAATGAGGTATGGTAAACTTGTAAAATTACTGCCTCTACTCCTTCTGACATGATCATAAAATCTTCGCTGTACTATTCTATTCTGTATTATCCAAAACCCTGTCCCAATGTCTACTTATGATGGAAAATAGCTCATAATCTACTAGGATTTACAGAATCAAATAACATATTTCTGTGTTGTTCGTAATCGTGATCTATATACATTTCTAGGTTATTCACACTGGCACAGGAATCTCGGTTAGTTTGAAGGAGGAGAATAAAACTCTCTAAGTGACACAACATAGATAGACCCCCCTCCCCCCCTAGTGTAATTTATATCACACTTGGAATAGTTTCAAAGCCTCAAGACAATTCATATTTCTCCCCCAAAATTCCATGCAGTATGCTCAAACTCAGCGGCAACTATGACCTCCATCTTTTGAATGTGTGTAAGACGTCATCGACTTAATTATCTCCCCTGCAAATTATTCACCATGACGTAATCCTCCCCATATAAAGTCTGGGGCAAATTAATCAGGTTTGAAGAATTGTTACGAAATAGTTTTCTACGAAAAGTGATTAATAATATATTTTTTAAGATAATGAGACTTCTGATAAGATATTTGTAGCCTTACGTTTAGTGTGTTATTTAGTAACTGCGCAGAGGTGCATAGTTTCGGTCAAACATGGCGGCCCCCATTGATCTGATGAAACAAGTATTCAAACTATGTTTACTCCTTTCTGCCTACATTTCTGTTGAATGAATAACGGGCATTCATAAGTTTGGCTAACAAAGTTTCCAAAAGAGCAATTCAATCGAGATTTGTTTTCCCTTCCTTTAAAACCGATGAATAGTCTCATACACTAGATACACTACCTGAGACATTTCTAAAACTTAATCACAATGTCACAGGGATGGCGCTTAATTATAACCGACGAATCATCTCCTGTTCTAGATAAGCTCCCAGAGACATTTTGTAAATACATCTTAATCTCGAGTTGTTATAAACAACATACAGATAACTCAAGAGATGGTAATGACCATGTACATGGTTGATAAACCACGTTACAAATATTTATCAAACTTGATGTTCGCCAAAGGTTTAGACAAATTCAAACCAGATACGGATATTTTAAAGAAATTGAAATCAACAAATAAAGTCGTCCACTAAGGAGAATGGGAGTTACAAGTTGTTTGATTCAGAGAGATGTTTCCCCTTAAACAGTAGATTTTTAATTTTTTTTGTTTCTCGTCTATGCTTCTTTAATGGCTGTTTGTGAGAGAGGAGTAGACATTTTAGATACAAGTTTGTGTTATTCCTGTATAAGGATAATAACAAACCGGGTGCTAGGTTGATCATATTGGAACACAACACAACATCATATGTACAGCATATAACTATTCAACACACATCATGCAGGTGTATATCGTCGAATAAAAACAAATTTGAACCTAGTTTTGTTTAAATTTATTCATTTGATTTTAACTTTAAACTCGTAATACATGTTCGAAAAGTTCATCAACCAAACATCTTGAAAGGGTAACTGTTCTAAATGAGCAGTACAATTGCTTGTCCGATCAGTGGTTATTTATATACATAAATCCTTTTGTTTTTATCCGCTGACAAAAGGTGTGATTTGTGCTGCTGGTTACTGATGCTGAAGCGCCCTGCGAATGAAATCTGGGATTAGTAAAGAGTATCTATACTAATCCCAGATGAAATCTATTAGGTAATGTCATTTGGAGCGTTTCAAACTGCATTTCTTCATGTCGTAATTAAAGCAGGGGTCGTTTAACTGGATGTCTGAAAAAAAACTTTGTCGTGATATAATCAAAGTTTGTATGAACATTTGGACTACAAATGGCTAATATAGGAATTTGATTGTGTGTTTACAATAAGTTATATTCTGGACAAGGTTTAAACGACGTTTTACCTTCCCCGTTTTCTTTTGGTCATGTTATTTGTCAGGTACCAACGCCATAACGCCATGCTCAATTTTTTCAGAAGGAACGTATAGCTGCGCTGCACTGCCTTCGATCCGGTCGTACAATTTATCATTTTAGGCAGCTCCTAGCCTCAAAATCATCTCCATAGTTGCCTGGTACCATAAGGTCTCGGTAACAGTCATATCTGATAATTTGTCGTTGCTATTTTACATCAACTAGTCCTCAATGTCCAGCTAAACCGCTTTCCGTTTCAAATACTTCGCCTTTTTCCACCGTTATAATGCGCATGCGCAAACAGCAAACATGGCGACAATTTTGAAATCAAAATTTGATTCATCGGACTAAAAGGGCAGTATACCAAGTGAAATACGGACGACAATTGATCGGTAATAACTTCTACTGAGACATTATGATACCAGGCACCTGTGGATATGATTTTGAGACTGAGAGTTACCTAAAAGGGTTTATTTTACGACCGAATCGAAGGCAGTGCAGCGCAGCTATACGTTCCTTCCAAAACAATTGGCGTTGATACCTGATATATAACATGGCCAAAAGAAAATGGGGAAGGTAAGACGTCATTAAAGGCTAATTCTGGACATCCGCGACAAACGACCCTCCTTTTGGCAGTACATTGCTATAATGAATGGATTTGTGTACTAAGATAGCTGCTGACTTGTTGGTGTAGTCTTAAATAGCTCGTGACGAAACACAGCTCGGAAAGGATTTTGTTTGTTGAATTTGTTGAATCAGCATGGTCGTTAATAACGCCGTGATCCAGATGTTTGTTGGTACTACCGTTTAATGTATGATGACTTTGACTTGTGGGTAATTGATGGAAAACCGTGGACTATATATAACATCTTTAAAAACCCACCCTTTATTATATCATTGCAGTCAACTGGAATTTTCAATATTATTCACTATATATCTAAGAAAACCTGAATAGAACAAAATCGACTTAATAGCTATCAAAGCTTTCATTTCATAGCCAATGCATGATTGTGGAACGCAAAGATGATCGGACCGTCTGTGTCAAAACACACCTGAATAAACGGTGTAGACCAGGTACTAGTAGTTACCACGAGTTTAGCAAAGATAAATGTCTACGAGGAAAAAGCGACTAAATTTACGATTTAGTCATAAAGCGAATACAGCATCGAGAGATCCCAGTTTCTTTGTGGCAGCAAAAAAGTGTTGTCTACCGCATACATCTAGATGCTATGAATACATTCTGAGGGTTTTAACACTTTTCTACAATCGGCAATGTTAACACCTCGGTTGATTTGTGGTCTCGCTTTGGTGTGCTCTTTCCATTTTCTCCACTTTCCGTCCTCATAAACATACAAGTCGGACAGGCTGGGAATGGGGCGAGGAAACGCGTAAACCATTACCGCATATCTAGCCCGAGGAGCGCCACCCTTTGAGACGGTGCGACTTTTATAAGTTTAGACAAGACTGGCGTATGCCTGTAACATAACTCATTGAAACTCTTAGAGAACCCTCGGGTGAAACTCATTAGACAGAATCCTACCACCTGCTAAATACAGTTTTAAATAGTACCTGTAAATATAAATACTTTCGCATGAGACTAATTAAACAAAAGTTAAAAGAGAATTCTCGGTTTTTTTTTTGTTTGGTTGGTTTACTCTAGGTTACTACACTTATATGACGAATTCGGATTACTGGAACTGGTGGGAAAGTAAGAAGGAATTTCTTTTTAAAAAATCGCGAAACAGACCGTATTCTACCAGTTGAAAAGAATTTAAAAAAACAAACACGAAATACGATAAAAAATTTAGTTCAAAATTCATAAATACTAAGAAACACAAACATTTCTAGATTGACGGTTCTTTGGTAAATATTTCCGATCACTTAAATGTCTATATGCAAACATGGTGAGTAGATGCGCTCGTAGAAGTAAGCATTTCGGCTAAGTTAAAGTACCGGCCAAATTAGCTTTGGCGGCCTTTGAAGTCGGTCAGAAAGCACTAGAATTGTTTTAAGTGGCAAGCTGGACAAAGATAATTTAAGTGAAGTTGTATGGGAGAATTAAGCTGAACAAAGAATAAAAAATAATTCAAGAATCATCCATTTGCGATATCCTATACGAAATACCTTTTCGTCGCGCCTTGGCGACTAGTAGAGTCCAGTAAATAAAAATGTCACATAAATTCATCAGAAATCTCAGAGAAAGAAAAAAAAATTGCCGTTGGCTAAAGAAAAATTTTGACTAGAAGTGTTTCGTTCAGGCTAAATTTCCCCACATGTCCACTCGCATGTCATAAATTAGATTTAATCACTTACAGTAATTAAGCGACCGGGTTTCTGTCGACAACTTTACTATTTCGGGCAGAAAGGCTTTCTTGGCATTTTGATTTACGCGTGTCAGATTGTCGACGACCTTATCCTATATCCGTAGACTACGGTGATCAGGGGTGTGTTAACTACGGCATAGATGCCAATGACACAATTTACAGGCAACAGAAACTCTTAACATTGAACGCTCTACTAAGATAGCGTGCGCTAGAAAGGCGTCGTATATTTCTCATTTCAGACACGATACGCTGAGCTGTTTAAAAAGGTAGCTGCAGGGTGTTGCGCGGTTAATTTGGTATCTGTAAATTGTGACAGGAACAGCGGGGTATGCATTCCTACCCAGTTCAAAACGCCTAAACTGGAGTCATAAAATATCCCCCACTAATCCCCTCAAGGTCATACGGTGCTCCCATTCGGAAGGGATGCCGCCCCTAAGTTGGTTTGTCAAATATATAGACTCACAAGTTTATTATTCACCCTAACGACACAATGGACACGATTTATTGATTGGAATAAATTATACAATACAAATTATTGTTTTGTTTTATATGTATCATGTATATATAACATCTACCTGACTTTCTCCTCATTCCTGATGAGGGTTTAATAAACCGAAACATAGAAACTTAATACAAGAGTAGTGTTACTCCGAAGAAACTTAACATGCGTATCTTGACGTTTCTCGGAGTTGTGACTTAATTTTACAAATTAGCGTTGTTCCGACTGTGCCCGCTTTCTCGTTTTGTTCTAATAAAAACACACTTCCAAAACAATCAACGTAAAAAGAGTGACGCAAAAAGGGCCTGGAGTTATAAAATGATCTGCTTACAGAAAGTGTACTGGTAAGGCGTTTCTCAACACATAACAAAAACTCACAGCCCCACTCTACCCTGTCCACTCTCCCTACCCTCTCTACTGATTGTCCCCGCCCACCAAATGTTCCAATCACCCGATAATTTTCGACAACAATTCATTTTACTGTTCCTTTAAAATAAGTATTTTCCAAGAGTGCTTTGCTATATATTTATAATGACAATGTGTTTTAGGGACATGGAGTGACGACACTGATGTGGCATCCCCAAGCTTACCCACATTGTGTGGCTCGGACACGCTCTTGCTACTGGTCCAACATTAATTTGAATTCAGAACGATGGAGGCTGACAACGCCAGAAGGCAATAGACTATTTCGGGGTTATGGTCAGAGGCGTCATAAAGACGGATTGATAATTTTTATGACAGAGCCCCGGGTTTTATGGCCAACGAGCCAAGTCATAAAAGCGTGAGACATACAATTTTAAAATGGCCGATCCTTCTTATTCATTGATCACAAGATATGATCGTTGAGGTTTTTATAAAGGGGTCACTGGTAAATATCATAACTCAATAGAAAGTTAATCAAATCAAAGATGTTTCCCCATTTTATTGCATCAATCAATATTATGTCGAGCAAAGGGCATGAGCTATGGGTAACCCATTTAGGGATCATCTCCAAATATCGTAAACTGATTCCACATGAAGTTAATTATTGTCAAAATAAACCCAGGTCTGTGCCATACACGACTGAGAAAAATCATCTAACTCGTCTTCAGACCAAGGAATCATCATCAAAGACACACGGAAAATATTTAACATGGTTTATTGGTGATTGTCCCTTAAGTGTTGGAAGCAGCCCAAATAACTAGTTCCAAAACAAGTTCTAGTGGATCTGCGCTAAACGAAAAGTCTCATAAAATTTACATGAAATGCGGAATAAAAGCTTCATTATCGTAAATTGTGACGGTTGATAATGTATGACAGGCCCTTTGAATCTCACCAACCGCCATTTTCTCGTCTCTGGTCGTAAAATGTCGGTAGCTTCGCCCGAAGGGAACTCGCTCAAAGCGAGTTGACCAAGGGAGAGCGAGATTCCTGACTTTACGACCCACGATCTGCACAAGACCGAGTCTCTCTCGCCAGATACATCAAAGAGATCCGCGGTGTTAAAAAGCGGTAAACACGGCAGGTTCCGGTGCGAATATTAAGGCATTAAATGCGATAACAACAGTCTTTTGTCCAGAGTCCTTAAGTTGACGCCATTCCGTTCAGCCACGTGTTCCAAAATAACGTCGATCGTCAGGTTACCACGGCCTGTCTCTTAAACACTGGGTACCTCTTAGACACTTGCACTTAAGAGTTTCAGATTGAACAACTATTTTACTGATTTATGTATACAAATTTTCAAATTCAATCCCGCTTGCAAATAGGTTAATTGAAACCGATGAATCATAGCATGTTCTAGATAACTCGGACACAAGTTTCTGAAAAGCCCTTTATCTCGAGTTGTTAAGGACAATCGAGGGAAGGTAATATATGTGCAGTAAATAATTAAATAATCCACAAATTCAAGGCGGAGGGCTGGGAGGGAGTTTCATGTTGCCCTGGTGTTGTCAGAGCTAAGGGGCAACATGTTTGTAATGCCTTTGCAGTACTTTCTGTTAGTGTCCTCGATTTATTCTGTCTTTGTTGCCAGTGGTATTGGGGGTGATTTCCGTCCATTAAGGTGCCCCATTGGCTTTATTAACATTTATTCTAGGTAAAACATCACGTGACGTTAAAGATAACACGTTGGCTGACTGACTGTACAAGGCAAGTAACGCGAGAAAGTGCGTGAAAAGCCAATCATCCCCCTAACTTTATCTTTCTGTCACTCTGTTGGCTGGTACGCCGTCATGTGAGTGGAATTACCCTAAGTACGACGTTAAACCCCAATCCAACGAAAAAAACCCACACAAATCCAAGTGTGATATTTTAAATCTGATACATAGTTTATTTTGGAGACACCTCTGAGCTTCACCCGTATCTTTGTGCCAGACCAACACGTCTCAATGTGATTCAAAACCAACAATGGCTGAAACGTGACTTCATGGAGCCAAACGTTTCAAACGAAAACAAAGATTATACGCTTTTTTATTTTCTTAAAAGTCACAGTAAAAATTACCGTTAATTTAAGAAAGGCACACATATTTTGTTTTACTTGAAAGGAAAACGACGTGAATAAAATCGAAGTCGGTGTTAAATTTCAACAGAATATATCACGTCAGGACCAGATATTGTGTATCTTGTGGCTTGCTTATATTTTAAATATAACTTGAATAATATTCTACATATTATCTCCCATAAGATAAAAGTCGAAGTATCGTTCATTGAAGAAATACGATGTCTCAGTCTGCGTGTATCAAGTCAGATGATGAATTTACTTAGCACTGGAGGAAGAATAACTTTCCAACATTATGGAACAATTCACATTTTATGGTTGTGCTAGTGTCCATTTTTGTTGGAATACACCGCCGTCATATAAGTGAAATACCCTTAAACACGGCGTAAGACACCAATCATAACTCGTGTCACGACATGCATAATAACTGAGCTGATGTTATCTTACGTGTGTGTTTTGTTTTTTGTAAATATGTATGTGTTACACTACTTGAAATGCTTAAAACGCATAAGTAAAGACAACAGCTTCGAATACAATAGCCCTGCACGATAGTCATATACATATAATTTTGATATATCCTTTTGTTTTTGTTTGTTTATTTGCTTGTTTGTGTGATTGGCGTTTAATGTTGTACTCAAGTGTGTTTCACGTATATGACGACGGATGGTCCACTAACTGTGCCTTTCTTCGATACGGAGTAAACTGAGAGAAGTAGTAAAAATCAACACACACGCTATTACCAGAATCACCTCGTTTGACTATCTTACAACAGGGTCTTGCGGTTGTGTGTGTGTGTGTGTGTGTGCGGGTGGGGGAGAGGGGTGAAGGGGAGTCATACATGCCACTTGGCCCGGGCCTACAATTAAAGAAGAGGCCGACTACGGTGAATACTGGGATAAATATCTAAAAAAATATGGCCTACATTTTTCATCTGGCCTGGGCCAACGGTCAGCTCGGCACGGCCCTGCCTCAGAAACCTGAGTTCGACATGGAAGGAATTTCAGTGGCCAGGAACGTTTACCACTGAACAACGCCTGCTGGCTTAAACATTTGGAAAAAGATATAAGCCTAATCAATCGGGTCGATACTGCGGAAGAAGCATGTGGTATATTAACGTTACAAGCCAGAGATAAATATGCTACGACTGTTATTTTACTCTCCAGTGTTTCTCTTTATGTTGGTAATCCCACCATTTGTTCCCATTGGCCTGAACGATGTACCCAGCTACTGTTTCGATTAGTATTCAATCAATAATTATTGTCTTAGTAATGGGTGAACAAACATGTTGAGCGGAAGTCCTATCTAATCCTATTGAGATCACGAGCATCTCATTTGAGCAGACGGTCAAAGAGACAGGCGCGCGCTTGGAAAATAACCCAAATCTCACGTGCGTGTATTGTTATGCATTTGCGTTAAACACTACTACACTTTTGTCTTCAATAGTAGTTTTTATAAAATCAAGTGAGTCATATGGACAAATACATGCGTCTACTCCTTCCGAGCACAAACTTTCATAGACTGGCGGGCGTCTGGGGAGCTATGGGGTTATCAATACACCAATAGTTCTTCATCTCAAATAGCTATTTGCTATCTTCCAGCAACCCATGTCGTGTGCGTATCTAATAATGTTTCTATTCGTGGCAATAAGTTTGAAATCAAACCGTTTGTGCAGTCGAAGGTGAAAGTCATCACAATTCCCAGATATTTTCTTTCCAATGTTTTTGATAGGACAGCCTAATATATCTGTACAATTCCAGCTAGGCAATGCCATTTAATTGTGGGTAACCTTAATTCAGCATCTTAAAGGAAAGTTAAATAGAAATAAAACTGATTCCAATTCAATTGTTTTCGTCAAAACTGGATGATATTGGTACTGCATCGTTGATACAAGCAGTCTTTAACTCGAAGTATCTCTTGCTTACGGCCCTGCATTGCCGTAATTTGTGTCACGCTGGTATTACGTCTACCGTCATTAAGCGTACCGTATATAGAGTTTGACAAATCACGGGAATTCTAAGCCATGACCAATGGACAAAGATGTGTTATAGTCATAGTCAAATTATACCCGCAACGAAGTTGTAAAGAAAAACGGTGTTACATTAGTGTGGAATTTCCGGTTTTCCAGTTAAATATTAACCGGTACAGGACAATCATTTAAACTATAGAAAGGATGAGGCGTAAGACTATCTGGGAATAACAGGCAATGTAACAGTTTTGCTTTTGTTGCAAACCTATATATAGAGTTTCATCTCACTAAATTGCCTGCAAAACAGAATATAAATCATATCTTCAATAGACGAATTTTCGCTTATTTTGTTCTACATGAAGCTGATCTATTGACAATACAATATATTCAGCAACGAAATAACATTAAACAATATAAAACAACAATTTGTTGATCCCATTAGAAAGCGTACATAAAGTCAATATACACATTGGTTTGCGATGCACCAGATACATTACGAAGAAGATAATGTGGTGCAAAAAACATCCCAAGTGTAACAACAAAATGTAATCACACAACGTAATTAAATTACAATAAAATGTCAGATTTACAATAGAAACGAATCTCGATATTTCACCTGTATAAAAATAATAAACAAAACACAGCAGCATCGACACTTACCTGTCGTCATGTCACGTGATAACTTTGGCGCCAGACCTGCAGACGAGCAATTCCACCGCCGATCTGAGAATTGTGTTTGACACGTGTCTACCGCCATCTTTGTTGACAAACGAACAGTTGCCATTAAGTCTAAATTTTGTTTGCATAGTTTTATTTGACTGGACACTAAACCGAACTGTCTTGATTTTACACATTGCTGAGTCATATTCCAATGTCTTTGTTTATTTTTGTACAAGGCCCTGCAAAGAAAAGAAAACAATAAATTGATAATTTTCTGCGTGTTCGATGACGTTTAGATGGATAAGGTGATAAAGCAATAGGCTCATTATTTTTAAATATAATAAATATAAACCCATTATAATATTTAAATGTAGAGAAATATATTCTGTGCTTGCCTCCATACACCGGGATTCGAACTCGGTTCAATGGCTAGCAGGTCTAGCGCTTATTAAATTACGGTTACCGCTTAAATTACAATTTCAGAGTGTCATCTGGATGAGTTGGAAATCTTAACAAAATATATTATAAACGTGTCGTCCGTTTTGAAGAGACCGCCACTGTGGTTTAGTGGTTAACGTTTCCGCCTACCAATCTTACGCCGATGCACCGTTCACGGGTTTGATTCCGTCTGTCGACCATCCAGTATATCAGTTAGACACACGATGTGGCTCCGACAATCATGGGGGTTGTTTAACGAGGATGCCTCCCGTTTTTCCAACGTGAGGCAATTGGCAATCCGTCGACATATAATTGTGATAACATTGAATTCAACATTAATCCCCAATCAGATAAATACATTTTAAAGACATTGGTTTTATGAAAATTAAGTTCAAATTACATCAAGATAAGACCAAATACGTTCTTTATTCCATCTATTTGTTAGTACTAAAGTACCAAACACAACAGAATATTTTTTTCCCAAAAAATTCTATCAACTTTGGTTTTCGAAAACACAAAAATCCGTATTTCAAATTAGGATATTTATTTTGTACCTGAATTTATGGTAAATTTTTACCCAACAAAAATTAAAATCTCCACTTATTTAACCGTATAATAGTATTTTAAGCTAATATTAATCAAGGGCCCACAGCCGTTAGCGTGTCAGACTACTGATCGTCCTTCCATCTAATCTACCGCCCACAGGTTTGAGTCCACCATTCGACCGCATGCATGTGATGCATCATGGTTTCACACACGGCGATTTGGGTAATAGCGGATGTTGTTTTTCCTAGGTTTCCACCCGGTTTTAAGTAACGTAGGGTGAGAAGTGGGCAGTCCTTTGTCATATCAGTGAAATACCCTTAAGCGCGACATTTAACCCCAATCAAACAAAAAACTTTTTACCTAACTTTAATTTAACAACTTAATGTGTTGTCCGCTTTCATTGAGCGCGGGTTCTAAAACTGGTTGCATTTTTATTGTCGTACACTTATAAAGTTTCAATGGCTGTTAGCGAGTCTTTATCAAAACAGGCGAGGTGAATTGACACGTCTGGACAAAAGCATTTATGTGATTTTAGTCGAGATGGTAATCCATAAATTTGGGGCCACCTTGATCGAATGACAATGGGCTGGGATTCCTGGGGGTGCTTTAATGGGGTTTAACAAGTGCCCGAATTGCCACCATTAAAATAACTCTTAACGCCCCCCTGTATTTTACAACTAAGTCACACCAATGTACTAATTGCTCTAGCTCACGTTTTGATTGCTGCATTTGGCTGACCGAACTTAGATCGATACATTATCATGATACTGTTATATCACTGCAAGTGCCGTTTGAGTGCTGATTTTCGGGTTGTACCAGGGTTCATTTTGAAACAAAAATCCACCACAATTTTACAAGGTCTATAGACATCTTGTCAGCCTATCTTTTTCCTTCTGTATATTCGATAAAAGAAGTTTCACTTTTATGCTTTTGTCTTTCCTTTACTGTCTCTGGAGACGGTACTTTATTGCGATGTGCTGCATGATCTAGACCAGTGGTTCATAGAAGTCCGGTTTAACTACCCTAAATGGGTAGTTAAGCTTGAGAATAAACTCAATTTGAGACATCATTTT
>JAQQZZ010151475.1:0-12550 GCA_030265115.1 Mopalia vespertina | reverse complement strand
CTCTGGGGCAACACATATACCACCCATATTCAACCTCTCTTCTTATTACAAAAACGAGTTCTCCGATTAATCACCTTTTCCTCTAAATTTCAGCATAGTGAGCCTATTTTCAAAGAACTTAAAATTCTGAACATATTTGAATTTAATAAGTTTCTCACTCTTAAAATTGTCCATAGATACATTCATACTCCCCTTTACCTTCCTGTAAACTTCCGAAACCACTTCTGTCGACTATCTGAAACCTACCCAACTAGAAATAGCCCTCTCAACTTCAAAATTCCTCTTTGTTTGACAAACATGTCTGACCGTACATTAGGAACCACTGGTGCTCGTGAGTGAAACAAACTGCCATCCACAATCAAAGAAATCGCATCGCAATCATTGTTTAAACCATCCCTAAAACACCTCCTCCTCAATCAATATTTCGATTAGTTTTCTTTTCGCCCTGTATATATGTTGACTTGTTTTGACCTGTGTATACGTTTGTAAAAAAAAATATATAAATATATATTTTGAATAAATGAAGAGAGAAAAATTTGCTTGCCTCCACCTATATATATATATCTTACTTTTAACAACAACAAATTATCTTGGGATAAAACAAGTACTCTCGGGACTTTATTTCCGCCAAACAATTGTTTAAAAGTAGTTGTATTTAATATAAATTTCTTCTTTGGTGAATAAAAGTATCAGTCAATCAATCAATCGATCGGTCGGTCGGTCGGTCGATCGATCGGTCGGTCGATTGGGTCGTGTTGGCAAGTTCAATTCTCGTGAACGGATCCAATATGTTATCTGACCCCACGTGCCAAACATTTAAAATAATGTTGTTGGGCTAGCAACATCAGCAGCAACTGGAGTAGAAACATATTGGAAGGGAGAAAATCTTAAAGATAAAGCTGGTCTCAGTCAAAAGATGGAATGCGTCAAGCAGTTTTCACACATCTTGTCCTAATTTGTTAGAATTGTCTCCTACTTACTTGTGAGTCACAATTAGTAATAAAAAGATGGAATGCGTCAAGCAGTTTTCACACATCTTGTCCTTATTTTGTAGAACTGTCCTATGCTTACTTGTGAGTCACAATTAGTAATAAAAAAATGGAATGCGTCAAGCAGTTTTCACACATCTGGTCCTTATTTGTTAGAACTGTCTCATACTTACCTCTGAGTCACAATCAGTAATACAAAATGGAATGCGTCAAGCAGTTTTCACACATCTTGTCCTAATTTGTTAGAATTGTCTCATGCTTGCTTCTGAGTCACAATTAGTAATAAAAAGATGGAATGCGTCAAAGCAGTTTTCACACATCTTGTCCTCATTTTGCAGAATTGTCTCATACTTACTTCTGAGTCACAATTAGTAATAAAAAGACTTCAGAACATTAGCTCCCATAGCTCTAAAGATTGACCAAAATGTGTTCATTGTATAGAGTTCCGTAGTGACTTATATATGTCCTGAAGCGACGTAATGAATATTATGCAGGAACCGCCATGATGACATGATGGGTGTAGTATCTACTTCAGGGTGGGCTCCAACGATAAGCAAACAGTTCCCAAGCATTTCTGACCACGTGTTGGAAAACTGCTGTATAAGCATTTTCTGTCTACTTGGACTAACTAGAAATTGATTTTGTCTCTTTAAAGTAGATGACACGTAAGCTACAAATGTATACTGGTTTTATATTACTTAAAGATATAGACTACAAGTACCAGGCATTTCTCATTTTTTGTTAAAGAGCTATCACAAGATAAGTTATAAGAACAACGAGTCAACACTGGAACGGTTTTTAGAAAATTAATTTATTTTTCAAAAAGCGATTTTATGCAGCTCCAGGCCTTATATAGACTAAAGGTTTCGTAGAGAATGGCTACCATCAGATATTTAAAAACAAATAAATTATTTACTTTCAAAATGTTTTAAAGTCAAAATTTAAAATAAGTATAGACAATTGATTGGCTACTAAATTTAATCGTTAGGACTATATCAGAAAGCGACTTATTCTCTATTTATTCACTCGCATCAATCGTTTTGTGACGCGTGCCCCCAGTAATCAGAAAATACTTTGAAGTTTATTTATAAGTCAAAAGGACCTGTTTTTTCAACGCTCACAAAGTAGTCTTTTATGAATTATTTAGCCGGTTAGTTTTTGTGTGGCAAGCTTGTTAGCAGCTATTGTCCCACGGCGTCTTCTATTGTTACTTTTTTGTAGCTCAATCAATATATATAATGTCAGGTTCTAATTGAATCATCCTACTGTGCTTTGTTTCTCCGATCTCTGGAATAGTTGGCAACGAGAAAAAGCGGAGCAGTCATGCCCGCCTGTCACTCAACCTGAAGCAAACGGGTCGTCAGTGAACTTTATAATGAATGTATATTGTCGAATTATAAAGACAAAGTGCCCTTTTAGTAAAGGCATTTTTCCATTGTCATTCTTTATTTGTTTGTTGTCTTGTTTTTTATTTCTTATCTGGTAAAGACTCGATTGTTTCTAATACGAAGCTTCCCGGCTTTCTGTCACACATACTCCAAGTTTCTGACAGTCACTTTGTCTCGTTCTCTGTCAACATAATATGTCTCTACAAAAGGCTTTGAACTTACTCATTTCGCAAAACACGAAGCGTGCTCCTTCATCCACTCTGTCAAATTTGAAGAAAAAAAACCTTTGATTTTCCATGTCGCCATATAAGGTAAAAATTTCATTCACAAAGACGCGTGTGTATTATGCATCAGTGTTAAGTTATAACAAAGTTTCATGTGTACTTTAATGGGGTGTAAAGTTTCGAGAACACTCTAATTAGTTCCTCTCTAAGCAAACTAATTTGACGTTAAGTACACCTTTAATTACAATACTAGGTTTTGTACCTGTGTTTCTCCCTATATTTATTTATTTAATTATTTATTTATTTATTTACTTGTGTGTCTGTTTATTATTTTGTTTATTCATTTATTTATTATTTATTTTGAAAAAATAATTATCTCTCGTTCATTCATTCGTTCGTTCGTTGATTGATTGATTGATTGATTGATTGATTGATTGATTGGTTGGTTGATTGCTTGATTGATTGATTGATTGATTGATTGATTGATTGATTGATTGATTGGTTGGTTGATTTATTTATATATTTATTTATTGATTTATTTACTTGTGTGTCTGTTTATTATTTTGTTTATTCATTTATTTATTATTTATTTTGTAAAAATAATAATCTCTCGTCCATTCGTTCGTTCGTTGATTGATTGATTGATTGATTGATTGATTGATTGATTGATTCATTCATTTATTTATTTATTTATTTATTTATTTATTTATTTATTTATTTATTTATTTATTTATTTATTTATTTATTTATTTATGTTATCTATTTAGTTCTTTATTTATTGATAATAATTTATTTATTACGTATTTATTTATTTATTCATTTATTTATTTATTTACTTAGTGACAAACCGACCGGCATTGATTGATTGATTGATTGATTGGTTGATTGTTTGTTTGTTTGATTGATTTGTTGATTGATTGATTGATTGATAAAATAGTCCAATGCTGCTTTAGCTCCGTTAATCCCAGGAGTAAATAGCTGTTTATTTGTGAGTTTAAACTATTTGCTATAGCAAGACGACGCTTTGTCTAATAAATTAAATTCGCTATAATTCTTTTTTTAAATAGACGAAGTCTTCTTTATGCATACAGGTAAAAAGAGAGCGGCGAGTTGCTTGAACATTCAGCAGAAATGTTCTAAGAACAAAACATAATGTTTTACCTGTATTGATGAGAAAATTAGTCGTACAATATAAACAGACCTTCGTTAGAAACTTACTGAGCGATAGATAAAAGGGGAGGCTGTGCAAATAATATAATTTGAACGCAAGAAATGTCCATTGATTCAATAATGTTGAAGCCCAGGAAATTGTGCCTAAATTATATAACTTCAACACCAGCAATTGCTTTAAATCTAACACTGCAACATTACAAACGTTGTTTGATTCCAGATTTTGATTTTATAAATTAAACGACACAAATGTTTTTTGAGTTTATATGTAAAATACCAAAAATAGCTTTTAATTCTGCAACTTCAACGTCTAAACATATTCTTTAATTCTCTGACTTTAACTCCATTTATGTGTTTAATTGAATAAAATGCCAGAAATAGCCATTGAGTTTGTAAGCTGAACAACAGATATGTTTAAATTTTATAATTTAAACGCAAGAAATGTCCTTTGATTCGATACTTTGATTTTACAATTTCAATGTATAATTTTATTTCTTAGATTTACAAGTTAAATATCAACAATTTGTTGGCATTCTTCAACCAGTTCAATACTGGATATATATGGGCTTTAATTCTATAACTCCAACGCGGACAGAAAGGGGTTTCAATTATATACTGGAAAACCGCGCAGAAATGTTCTGTGATGTATTTAAATGTGTTTGCTCGATAAAGAATTTGTTTCTTTTTACGGAACATCAGAAATATGTCTAAATACAATAATTTTAACGATTCTATAACCTATATACATGTTCCTTATATCTGCTTTTATTCTATAACATTTAGACCATTAAATTCTATAACATTTAGACCATTAAATTCTATAACATTTAGACCATTTAAATTCTATAACATTTAGACCATTAAATTCTATATCATCTAGACCATTAAATTTTATAACATTTAGACCATTTAAATTCTATATCATTAAGACCATTACATTCTATATCATTTAGACCATTTAAATTCTATAACATTTAGACCATTTAAATTCTATAACATTTAGACCATTTAAATGTGCTTAACTCTAGAAATGTAAGTTGATTCTGCAAATTGAACGCTAGAAATGTTAATGATCCCATAACATTAATTCCAAAGGTGTGTTTTTAACTTTAAAAACAGAAATGTGATATGGTTCTTTAATTTCAACACTATGCGAATTGGAAAACAATTTGACAACTACTACTGTACTATTGATTTGTATTTGCGACCCGAATCAATTGAATAGTGTGAACCAAAGGAAAACAATTTGAATTACTGCTTTCGTTAACAGCAAAAACCAAAAACCGTTTAAACCATTGAGAGGTAAATTTAAGAAAAACACACACACGCATGCACACGCACACACACACAATTTATGCAAGTTGATTCGAGGACAAAGCCATCATAACATTTTCTAAATGTTGAGAAAAGATGCTGGATGTGATGTTTGAGTGTGTTATTTTGGAGAGTAATTTGTTGTTTGTTGCCTGGCTAGAAATCCCGTTCCGGATAGCCCTGGATGCGAATCAAACTGAATACGATGGGGGGAATTCTTCTCTCTCTGTACCTGATCTTTCTGTCTTTATGATTTAAAACTAAACTCGAATGAAAATTTCTACAGAACAAAGAGAATAGTGCTTTATGGTATTTGTGCTTCTGGAGAAATAGATTGTTATTCCTGGCGTCAATCCATCTACATAAATCTACTAGATAAATTCTCAATGTCTCAGGGTTAATTAATCTCTCTACTCCTGTACAGGTAATACATCAGTTCTCAATGTCTCAGTGTTAAATAATCTCTCTACGCTCGTACAGGTAATACATCAGTTCTCAATGTCTGAGGATAAATTAATCTCTCTACACCTGTACAGGTAGTGCATCAGTTCTCGATGCCTCAGGGTTAGTTAATCTATCTACACCTGATCAGGTAATGTGCCAATTATCAATGTCTCATGGATAATGAATCTCTCTACACTTATACAGGTAATACATCAGTTCTCAATGTTTCAGGGTTAATTAATCTCTCTACACCTGTACAGGTAATACGCCAGTTTTCAATGTCTCAATGTTAATTAATCTATCTACACCTATCAGGTAGTGCATCAGTTCTCAATGTCTGAGGATTGATTAATCTCTCTACACCTGTACAGATAATACGTCAGTTTTCATCGATTCAGTGTTAATTAATCTCCTGTACAGGTAATACATCTGCTATCAATGTCTCCATGTTAATTAATCTCTCTACACCAGTACAGGCGACACGTCAGTTCTCGATGTCTCATAGTTAATTATTCTCTCTACACCTCTGCATGGAAAACATCAGTTCTCGATATCTCAGGCAATGTGCCAGTTCTCAATGTCTCAGTGTTAATTCATCTATCTATACACCTGTGAAGACAATACGTCAGTTGTCGATATATCATAGTTAATTAATCTCTCTACACCCGCACCAAGGTAATACATCAGTTTTCAATGTCTCAGGGTTAATTAATCTCTCTACATCCGCAACGGTAATACGTCAGTTCTCAATTTCTCAGGATTAATTAATCTCTCAACACCCGCACAGGTAATAAATATACCAGTGCTCAATGTCTCAGGGTTATTTTATCTCTCTACACCCGCAAAGGTAATACGTCAGTTCTCAATGTCTCAGTATTAATTAATCTATCTGCACGTGTAAGGGTAATACGCCAGTTCTCAATGTCTCAGTATTAATTAATCTATCTGCACATGTAAGGGTAATACGCCAGTTCTCTATGTCTCAGGGTTAATTAAACTCTCTAGACCTCTACAGGTAATATATCAGTTATCGATGTCTCAGGGTTAATTAATCTCTCTACACCTGTACGGTAGTGCATCAGTTTCCAATGTCTCAGTGTTAATTTATCTATCTATACCTATCAGGTAGTGCATCAGTTCTCAATGTTTGAGGGTTGATTAATATCTCTACACCTGTACAGATAATACGTCAGGTTTCAACGTTTTAGTGTTAATTAATCTCTTTTCATCTGTACATGTTATACAAAGGTTCTCAATGTTTCAGTGTTAATTAATCTATCTACACCTGTACAAGTAATACATCAGTTCTCAATGTCTCAGGGTTAATTAATCTCTCTACACCTGTACAGACAATACGTCAGTTATCAATGTCTCACCGCACCCAGGTAATACATTAGTTCTCAATGTAGCAGGGTTAATTAGTCTGTCTACGCCCGCACAGGTAATACATCACTTCTCAATGACTCAGGGTTATCTTATATTTCTACACCCGCACCCAGGTAATACATCAATGCTCGATGTCTCAGGGTTAAATAATCTCTCTACATCCGCACAGGTAATAACTACATCAGTGCCCAATGTCTCAGGGTTATTTTATCTCTCTACACCCGCAAAGGTTATACGTCAGTTCTCAATTTCTCAGGATTAAATAATCTCTCTACATCCGCACAGGTAATAAATACATCAGTGCTCAATGTCTCAGGGTTATTTTATCTCTCTACACTCGCAAAGGTAATACATCAGTTCTCAATGTCACGGGGTAAATTAATCTAGCTACACCTCAACAGTTAATACGTCAGGTCATGGTGTCTCAGGGTTATTTAATTTTTCTACACCAGCACAGGTAATACATCAGTTCTCAATGTCTCAATATTAATAAACCTCTCTGCACATATGTAAGGGTAATACGTCAGTTCTCTATGCCTCAGGGTTAATAAATCTTTCTACACCTCTACATGTAATGCATCAGTTATCGATGTCTCAGGGTGAATTAATCTGTCTACACCAATACAGATAATACGTCAATTGCCAATGTCTCGGTGTTAATTAATCTCTCCACACCTGTACAGGTTATACACCAGTTCTCAATGTATCAGTGTTAATTATTCTCTGTACTTCTGTACAGGTAATACACCAGTTCTCAATGTATCAGTGTTAATTATTCTCTGTACTTCTGTACAGGTAATACACCAGTTCTCAATGTCTCACGGTTAATTAATCTCTCTACATCAGTACAGGTAATACATCAGTTCTCGATGTCTCAGGTTCAATCTGGGATATTAATATATTCCAGGTTCAATTAATCTCTCTATACCGCACTGGTAATAAATACATCAGTTCTCAATGTCTAAGGGTTATTTAATCTATCTACATCTGTACTAGTAATGCGTCAGTTCTCAATGCCACAGGATTCATTAATCTATCTACGCCTGTTCAAGTGATGCGTCAGTTCTCAATGCCACAGGGTTAATGTATCTCTTTACACCTGTACAGGTAATGCATCAGTTCTCATTGTTAAATAATATCTATACACCCGCACATGTAACACACCAGTACTTAATGTCTCAGGGTTATTTCATCTCACTTCACCTGTACAGGTGATACATCAGTTCTTAATGTATAAGGGTTAATTAATCTCTGTATCAGATTACAGATAATACATCAGCTCTCAATATATCGGTGTAATTTAATGGGTCTCAACAGCAATTCAACTCTTCGCAACAGGTCACGCTCGTTTTTTGGTCTAAAATGGATTGTCCTTGTAAATGACTCGCTTTTTTATCATGGATACATTTCTGTTGTTGTTGTGGTATTGTTTCCTGGGGAAAAAATGGGCTTGGAATAGAATGGGGACAAAATTAATGTCAAATGATTTCAAATATATAAAAGAACACTATGAAGAAGTAACGATTCAATCTGAAGGCCCTTAGTTGGGAAAAAACCCAAACAAACAAAATTGCAATTAATCTTACAGTATCACTCAGTCTATTTATTTTAGTTTTATTCTAGTTTCCAATGTTTTATATCACATTTCTTCATTTGGCCCGCGGCCGTGTCTTAGTGGTTAGCGAGTGCGCTTAATAATCCCACTTCGATGTACTGTTCTATCGACCCTCAGGTATATATGAATGAGTCACACGATGTTGCTCCGGCAATCGCGGGGGTGGTTTTTACGAGGTTTCCTCTCGGTTTTCCACCGTCATTAGCCAAGGAACAATGTGAAGTGGACAAACCGTCGGTTTTATAAAAACAGTTTATAATTCTTCCTTTCAAAGAAAAAAACCCTGAATAAATGCCCAATGGAAATCAAAAATAAAAGAGCTTGACGATACACTAATTTATGGGATGTTTTCTAAAAATTCAACCGATGCATATATAAATATTTCTATTCCATTATCTATAGTGTACGGTGAATGTTTTCCTCTCAATCATCTGGCTGCATATCATCCGTTATTCTTACCACGGCAGCAATACCTGTCAAAAACTTCTTGGTTAACAAGGCACATGTGTACTAGTTAAGATATAGTTAACATATAGTTAAGATATAGTTAATAAGGCACATGTGTACTATTTTATATACAGGGATTATTGCAGTCTGTCACCCATATGGAAGCCGCTAACTAGCAGCATCATTTCTTCGTCCTCGATTCGACAGGACCAGGCGAGGAAGCGAGGTGGCCTCGACCGGCTTCCATACACCTGCCCAGTTGCAATGCACATTTTTCTGCATTTATACAATACATGTGTGTGTTTGTTTGATTGGGGTTTAACGTCGTACTAAATGGCATTTTACTTTTTATGACGACGGTCAGTCCGAGTCTTGGTCTGCCTTACTGAAATATGATGGAAAACCCGAGAGAAAGCCTCGTAAAAAGCAACCTCGCGATTTCCGTGGCCACATTTTGCGACTTGAGATCGACAGAGAGACTATAACCTGTGAGCGAAACATGGAAGGAAGGCCAGTAAACCGACCCGCTTATCACTGAACGGCGGCTGTGGACTCTTTTATACGGTATAGTTACCAATGTGAGTAGCTGTTAAAGTCGTATAACAAGTCATACAATAATCAGTACTATTAACAATAAACATCACAGTATTTTCGTTTTTTTGGGATAACACTTTCTTAGTTTGAACAGATTCTAGTTCGGAAAAATTTGCAGGTTGAAAACCGTTGAACCCACGACTATCAGAGTTTAATAGGCACCGAATCGACAGTAGTAAATGCATGCCGGTCATCTAGAGCACTCAGCCACCCGGCCTTTTACATAAACAATAAACATCACATTGATTATGTCGATGTTATAAAATAGTTTTTATTCGTAAATCAAAAAGAAATAATTTTAAACAATTAAAAACTGGATCATAGAACAAGAAGCGTTTGTTGCGTAGACATGATATAGTTAGCAAAGTTTGCCATTATATGCACTAAACGTTATAAACATTATGTTGTGTAATTACTTTTTGTAATAAAAATAAAAAAATCTTTTGCAAGAATAATCATGCAAGCTAAAAAGATATAAAAAAAATAAGCAGGACATAGTTGCCGTGAGAATGTATATCAAATAGTTGCAAATTACGAGCAATTATCTGAATATAAACACAAAATTGCAAGAAACAACTCATTGTTTCTTATCAAAAGGGGTAACATGACTGTATGCTTATTGTCTTGAGGCTAATTACACTGTAGATTAAAAAATAAAATAGATTATATTGTGATCTATTATTAAAATCACTGGTCAAAATAGTGCCTGTGAAAAACTGAAGAAAAAATATCGGCGTCGTGTTTGAAATTGCTCATTAATGAAGCCTTTGTTACATTTTAATAAAATAAAATGCATGTCAATTCAACAGGGTAATTAAACCAAGCTTTAATTAGGAAAATAGCAAAGTAATTTTATACAGGTTACCTGTTTGACCCGAAAGTCAGGTAAAGTCTTAAAGATTGAGACTTCGCTAACAATTTGTTACCTGTTTAAACGATCCTTTGATGTCGCCGCTAATACAATAGAGGGGAAAATAAGTGCTTAAATAAAAATTGTACGTTGATTAAAATTGTGCCAGGTAGACATGGAGTGTACTTATTTGCCCTTTAATTGGAGAAAATTGCTCTCCTTTAGGGCGTATTGATACCATTTAACGTCTCGTGCATGTCAAGTGGTTGAGTACAGCGCGGATTTATAAATAAGACCCAATCGGATTTTTTATTTTAAAATAAAATTTCATTGAACGTCCATACTAAGCGGTTATTTTGGTATAATTAACCACGATTCAGGGTAATTAATAGCCTTTCTCGCATTACAGAGATTTAAAATTCATGGCATGTGTAACAAACAATTTTTTAAAAACATATATGAACGAGTCCTAAATAAGCTGAAATAATAGCATTATTCCCACTGATGAGTTTCACAAAGTAGAGTAAACTTACAACTCCAATAAAAGATACACATGGATACATGTGTATCTGTTATTGGAGTTGTAAGTTTACTCTCCTTTGTACAACATAATATAATGTGATGTTTGTGTTTAGTAATTTCGTTTGTATTCGCTCAGAAAACAGCTGAACATCGGTAATAGTTTATGGGTCATCTCAATGAGAAAAAAAACATGTTTAATACTTTTAGTCGTTCAGAGCCATTTGCGACTCTTTCGTAATCTTTTTAATAGTACCGCAGACGATGGAATGGCAATCTCCGGGCAGATAATTATCTTTTATGACTATACAACTTGTACAGTCATTTACAGTCATCAATCCCACAACTATAATTTGGCACCAGTAGAGGACGAAACCTTTTCAAAATGAATCATTTTAATAAACAATCATTTCGAATAAATTTTCATTTTAGTTGTCAGACATACAGAAGGGAGACAGTTTAAAGATAGTCTGTGTGGGTTGTCAGAAACTATAGACAAGTAAGAATAATATTCACTGGAAAACAATGTAAAACCAATAGGAGCTCTGTATAGTTTTATGTTATTGAAGTTAAAGACATACAGATTTCGGCTAACTTTGAGATAGCATGAGTGTTCGCAACCCAAGTTCTATCGCTATGGTTCAGGCTATGGCATTCGAGTTTACGTCCCTTGTGTGGTGGGCAAACTGCAAATTGAGGGAGTGCACGGTTCACTGCACATTTTACTGACTTGATATGTATGTGTTTATAATAATAATAATAACTATGGCATTCATTGCAAAGCATAATTAATAACAACATTTGTCTCCAAGTAGCGTTAAATCACTTTATACAATAGTCAAATAATACACACTGTAATATACGTTCTCTAAATTTGTACGTACATTTTCTGATTAGCTCCATAAATGACGGAATGTTGTTGATAGCAAACATAAAACTGGCGCTGCAGTCTCGACGATAGCCTAAAAGCCATCTGAAAGCATTGTTATAAGTTACTCTTTAGCTACATTTTCTTGCTATAAGCACATCACAACTGGCAACAATAGACATTACCACAATAGCTTCGAAATAAAAAAAACTTTTTAACTATTTGAGAGCACGCTTTAAACTTTCTACGTAAAACATTCGCACGTGTGCACAGTTTCCGTTTTTGACATTAAATATCTCCGTTATCAGACAAATCATGAGTTAATTCATGCCCTAAATACAAATACGAAGTCACAAAACATAATATGTTACCAACCAGATACAGAGCTGGTGGGGTAAAGTTCTTATATTTCTTAGGACTAGCCAGAAGTCACACAGTTTTCTTCGAATTAAAAACAATGTCATTGTTTTCAGAATATGTCTCACATAAGTTCAACATATATTGTACAGCTTTGGCTGAGGGACATAACAAACATAAGTCATCAGCATACTATTATATCAAATGATATAATTAAATGGTTTAATTAGCTACACTGACTTTTAGATGTTTTAGAGAACAATTTTGGTGCCGAGACCACACTGTTCCTTGCCTCATTACGGTGGACAACCGGGGGGAGGGGGGACCTCGTAAAAACCACCCCTGCGATTGAAGGACTCGATCCTGTGAACGGTAAATTGGAGAA
>JAQQZZ010151464.1:0-12550 GCA_030265115.1 Mopalia vespertina | reverse complement strand
CTTGCCTCCTAATCAAATTTTTCTCTCTTCATTTATTCAAAATATATATATATATTTTGAATAAATGAAGAGAGAAAAATTTGCTTGCCTCCATATATATATATAACATGTACATTTAACATTTTAGCACCAAACTGTCACTATAAAATATTTTTGCACTTTTAATAATATACGCTCTGAACTATTTATCTAATTATTTATCTGATTATAATCATTTTCTTATTGTATTTTACAAAAGTTTTTAATGTTGAATTGTTAAACGTTTTAGTTTTCTTTGTTATATTCCCCTCGACCCTCATAAAAAGAGGCTTTATTGCCTAAGTGGCTATCGAGCTGAAATAAAAAATATTATTATTATTATTATCTGGCTAGCATTTTCTATTGCTTAATAAGGAAGGGTTGTTACTTATCATGTAGTACGAATCAGATGAGTAACAGCGCACTACCGAATAAGGAAGGGTTGACCCTAGTACTGTCGTGGAGCGGTGTGGGTGTCTTCCCTTGATGCTTTGCACGCGGCGGACACTCGCGAGAGTTGACGAGATGTGGCGAACTTTGACATGGAGTCATGTGGGGTCACAGCAATGACATCAAGAGTTATATCACCAATATGGCTGACACACTGTCAGAGCATATCTGAACGGACGTTGGATGAAGGTGTGACTTCCCGTGATGCTTTGCGGGCTGCGATGTGGGGCATATGGATGTTTCATGCATACTTAAACATCTTAATTATTGGCACTGCACGAGATGACATGAAAGGGGACAGGAAGGCTTTTGAGGTTGTGTACCGGCTTCACCTTCCGCGGTTGGTGCTATCGGTACCATCGCCGCCGTCGTGATCCCGCAAAACGCGGCAGCACGGTGTCGTGCTGCGGCGTTCTACGGCGTCACGACGACGTTCTGCAGCGTCATAACACCGCATGTGCCACGACACCGCATGTGCCACGACACCGCATGTGCCACGACGCCACATGTGCCACGACGCCGTGATGCGGCGTCACGACACGGTGCTGAGAAGTCTATAGAGCTGTTGAAGTCTTGTATAACAATATGTGTGCCCGCGAGTAAAAATTATTTATAATGGAAAATGTGCTGATCTAAAATACACCTGTCAGCATTCAACTTTAATGGAAAATGTACTGATCAAAACCAGTGCTATCTTCGATTATTGCGGTTATACTAAACTAGTTTAAACCAGTAAACTTTTTTGTCAGGTTCTAATACTTATCTTACTGTACATGCATTTCATTATACTGCAATATTCAAAATAAAATAGTCTTTCAAAAGCGTCAAAACAATTATTTTTACACAATTATATGGCATTGCAGAGGGTCCTTCAATTTTTTGTCCTAAAGCTAAGCGAATAGGGTAATTTTTAATCAAAAAGGATAATCTAAATAAAAACCAAGCCTTCTGTTTTTGCTATAAATTTTTTGATTTGAATAAAACCATAATCTGTAAGAATGTTAGATCTCTGGCATACGCCAAGTAAATATCTTTATTTGTACTGTTTTTATTATCTCATCTACTTAGCTTGTAACTTTATTTATTGAAAACATTATTCTGCATATCCGATATTCTGCATGGCTTGCAATCATCTACTTGAAAAACGCAAATACGCCTTGTGCGGTAAATATGAATAAGTCCGCTGGATAAGTAGTGACATATGCCATTAACAACCTGAAACCGGGGACCTTTCGGGTTACAGATCCTCCACTCACGAAATAATGCATTCCAGAATTTAGTTCGGACACATGGACATTTGTACCAAATTGAAAAGCTATTCGAGAGAAACAGACCTCTGTTCGCCATTCTTCGCGGTGTATATAAAAATAGATTTTAAAAAAATCAAATGCAACTCTCAAATATACATTAATTGCACAAGACAAATAGCAAACCACGTAGACCGTGGTTTGCCTTTCGGCGCTGTGCAATAAGGGAATAAATGTTTAAGATGAAAATTCTATAGAACTAGCCCGCGGTTTGCTATTTGTTGCAGTGCTGTATATAAATATTTGTTAGAGATGAAAACACTATTCAAGAGAACCAGAACGTGGTTTGCTATACATCACTATATATATAGAGGGTGCACAGTCGGTAGAACGTCCTGGGTTCGAATCCCGGTGGAGGCAAGCAAATTTTTCTCTCTTCATTTATTCAAAATATATACAGATGGTGCTCGTTTCGGATGAAAATGCTACTCTCAATCATCCATTTATTGTAATGAACGAATAGCTAGACCGCTGTTTGCTATTCGACGAATTCTCATAATTTGACTTTAAAACACTTTTCAAAGCATTCAAACAGCGATTCATGTCGGTAGGCCTAGGAAAATAGATATTCGATGATATTCGAAAAAACACTCCATCAGTTCGCTATTCTTCGCTGCGCCAATAAAAACAATTTGTTGAGAAAACAGCCCCGCTATTAGGAAGGATCAAACCGCGGTTTGCTATTCGTAGCATTACAATATGAGTTTTTTTTTTATCAATCAAGAGATAAATAGTTGCTTGCCTTCAACGGGATCCGAGCCCGGGACTAAATAATTATATATAAATATTTGTTTGAAATGAAAACGCTATTCAATAGAACTAGACCACGGTTCCTTCGTTCCGGATGAAATGCTTCTCTCAAGCATCCATTTATTGTAACGGACGAATAGCAAACCAGATATCGGTTGGCTATTCCTCGTTGTGCCATAATATACATGTGTTTCTATGGAAAACGACATTCGAAAGTTGCAGACGAGGTTTACTTTTTGACGAATTCTTATAATTTGATATTTGACTTATAAACGTTTTTCGAAACAGTCAGACGGCGATTCGATATTTGTTGCTGTTCGAAAGAACATTGTTATGATGCCCCTTTATTGCCGTATTCACAATATGTGATTATTCGAATTCTAAATACCCAGAGTTGCTGTGTGCCGTGGATCAATTAAATCTAATCAAGTAATACAAAATATTATCGGTGGATTGAATAAAGTTTTACTTACTCAAGGGAATAATCAACTAATATAATACAACATATAATAAACCAATAATACTTACAGACCTTTGAGAGACGACAGACGACTGTTAGTGTTTAACTCTAGAACTTACTTCTAAACCAATATACTTATTCTTTTTCTTAAATTCTGTAGTCTGTTCTTTCTTCCTTATACTGATCTTCGTTAGAATGTCTCTCCTTCGTTCTCCTTTCTAGACTTTCAACTGCCTTTCGATTCCACTAACTTCCTTTTTAAACACGTTTCGATCCCCCTCCCCAAATAAGCTAATCCCTAATGGTCAATTCTAATTGATTACCTATTTTACATAGGCGTTGCCTAAAACTCTAAGAATCGCCTGCTCTCTCATTGGTCACTCAAATTCTAAACATTTAAATAAACACATCATAACAACAGGCCATCACTTCTCTGTTCTTTGCGTCCAGGGTATTGTTCCACAAAGCGATCTTAGCATAGTTGCTCTTAATTAGGCCTACCATGCCAACACAATACCTTCAGCACTGGTCGCCATGGCAATTAAGATTAACTTATAGACTAAGATCGCTTTGTGGAACTGGCCCCTGGACATTTCTTTCTGAGGAATTTCTTGAGGTGTAAGTTGTAGCCTTGTATACACCGAGCACACAAGGCTACAACTTGCCACAGCTTTCGGCTATTGATTGAGAGTCTAGGTATTCATCTTTTATTTCTAGAAATGCTTTTGTGTACGTTGAGCCCAGTGACCAGATATCGATTTGTTTATAACTTACTGACGTGGCTGTGAAAGCTGACAACAGCTATTGAAACGTAGCACACTCCCCTGAAACTACCCGATATATTTTCTCTTGAGTTCTGCTTTTCAAAGAAATTGATAAGTAATGGGGTTTTTTGTGGAAAATATTTAAAGAAGTCAGGGTGAGTACAAATATTTTTAATCTCAAACAATTATTGAAATCTGTAGGAGCTTCCGTTTATTTCAAATTGTAGACGTTTGACAACATTGCTGCAGCCAACGTTCAGATGCCGAGAAATTATCCTTACTAACATTTACGGTTCTCCTCATTTGGTTGTCACCGATACACTTCAGATCCTTCACACATGCTCTTTTCTACTTCTTACACAGCAGGTTTAATGAAATGGTTGCACCAGTGACACTCGATGATCACACAACCACGTGTATATATTTTTGCGGCCAGTCAATCACAACGTTTATTTTCATATACTTTACAATAATTTGTTTTTAATGCAGTGATTAACGGTCGGAATCTGAACGCATTTCTACGTCACTGCATGACGCCATAGTCTCTGAAGGAATTACATCAGATAGATTTGGCACGTCTTGAACTGGAATTTCAAAAAAGATGTCCCAAGTTTGTTTGAAACTGGTTGTTAAATAACAGAGATCCCCGCGACCAATTCCAGGCAGTACTTCCTCTAAGAACTTTACATTTCGTGGTCCAAGCATCGAGATTCCTTGCAGCTGTACCAAAAGCTCGGCTGCTGTTTGTATTCGGTCCCGCTTGTCTGGCGGTAATATTCCTTCAGCGGCCAATACCAGTTTTATTAGGTCTATGTCATCTGATGTTAGCTTATTCACCAAGTCTAATAGAAACTTGGCATAAGTAGACATTTTGTACAGCGGGTAAGCCATCTTGTCTTTAAACCTGCCCGAAAATCAAACATAAAAACGTTGATTATTAACTATATTATATTTATACCGACTTTGCTGTAATCTATACGTTTGCTGAGCAATAATTAGGACCCATGTCCATCTTTAGACATACAGGGCAGGGGTGTTAAAATCAATGGCAACGGCATAAGCCTAGAAGTTAGCCTACTTAACTACGACAAATATTATTCGAGTACGGTAAGAATTTGAGCACGATAATGAGCTAGGCTTTAAGCCATGTGAGATATATGTTTATGTGACAATAATATACGCTATGCATATATATCTTATACATATACAATACTCATTTTGGCGGCACAGTTAATTGTTGGTCTTATTTGAGTTTCAGTAGATAATAGCTGGTATCGCCAATATAGCGGGACATTTGCCGATTGAACGATAATGGTCTTATGATTCTCAAAGAATTCATTTCAAAACCTGACCAACAGGTGCGGTGGCGTCAGGGCTGGATTAACCACTAAGCAAAATAAGCACGTGCTTTGAGCATCAAGGGAAGGGGGTGGGGTGGGACTATAAACAGTGATGGCGCCAGGATCAGAAATCTGGGGGGAGGGGGAAGTGAAGGGGGGAGGCAATAGAAGCTAGTAGAGGCCTTTTGTTTATATTCTGGTCATTAAGAGATTATCTGTTTATATCGTGGTAGTATCATATAGGCGTCGGAAGACAAGCCAAAGTGTGTGTGGGGGTGCGCGTGTGCGTGCGTGATCGTGTGCACTTGTGTCTACAGGGAAACGAGTTCCAGTATCGATTTGCACACCAACATACCGAGGTCCAACGTAAATCCGAGATCCGAAAATTGGATCTCTGAACGAAATTCGTTATATATGTGTTCCTGAGCCTATTTTAACTAAACCATGTTAATTCCCGTGAGGAGCTCTTCTTACCGTAATATTTCAAACTGGTGGGTGAAATGGTTCTCTTTTTCGCCACCACGTGGCGTGTTGGACCTGAGCTCAACACACACTTCATCTTGTAGACCAATCACAGATCAGGTAACGATTCTATCGCTTTCCTGGCTTTGCAGCAAATTGACTAATCGGACTAATAGTTTATTTCGCGCGTATTTTTGCTTTATATTCAGCATTGCACGGTGAGTTTATTTTTCAGCATATGAAATGTTTTTTTTATGTGCTTTTTCATTTTGTATGATAAAAGTTTACATTTTTGGCGATATACTCTAAATATACTGCCGTCTAAATCTAGGCATATGCCTTGTTCTGAGTGGCTGCGTTATCTGCTCGCATTTGACATTGTCTTTAACTATAGCAATAGACTCGACAACAACAACGACAATGATAGCTGAGAAAATCAGCTCTGTCGACTTATTTGTCAAATTGCGAAGGCAGGTTGTCGTTTAGACCCGGCCGCCGGCGGTCAACTGCCGGTTGATTGGCATCGTACCATCGGGTGTTTCAAAGAATAATCTAAAAATATCTATATATATTTTTTCACACAAAACGAAAAACGCGATAGAAAAGAAAGGAGGAGTCTTGTACAGAACAGAATATAGCTGGGTACTCTACCTGCTAGAGCTGTAACGATATGACATGTACATGGATCGATTTAAGGCGATAGTAAATTCCCCCCTCGATCGATATCGATTATCGAGTATTGATCAGTGCCAAATTTTCGTTACTTTGTGAACATCGGTTTTTAGACACAGTTTGGTCTCAATCGGACATTGGGAAATATTCCCTGTTCACTCCTTCGTTTTAGTGTGATTTATTTGCAAAGTCTGAGAGCCCGAATTACAATTTAGGATGATTATTTATTTAAAAACCATTACTGTGTTTTGACATTGATAGGAATGCTGCAACAGTTTAAAACACTTTGGTGACATTACAAAAGTGCCGCAGCAAAAAAATTGCGAATTAAAAGGGTTATTATTTCTACCATTCGTATCCTTTTTGGTCTCACTTGTTGTTGCTGTTTGAATTAAACCTCTTAGAGAAACTTTTTCTGGATTAACTGTCCCCCAAGTCACGTGTTCGATTTCTGAATTTGACTACTCATGAATATTAATTAAAAAATGAACATTTTTGTGGAAGCTTAAATCCAGAAGCAGTTTCTCTTTAGGGTGATGTGTTGAATTTTAACAACAACAAGGGAGACCAAAAAGAGCATGAACTACAGAAATAATATATGCACCTAACTGACCTAAGCACTGGTGGAAAGGTTGACCTGTTGTTGTTTTCTTGCAACTGTGCAGTTTTATTCTCAAAATTGCAACTTTGTTGTTGTTCTTTTGTTTCACTCATGCAACACACGTGTCTCTGCTGTGCTGTGATTTCAACATAAACCCATTCAGATTGACAATGGCCTGCAAACTACCAACAAGTGTTTCTCTAGGTCTTTTTTTATTAAGTATTATTTCTCTTCTTTCTATTGTTTTAGGTTTTAGTATTTCTGGTTTTATTCATTTTTTTTCACATTCTAAAACAAGCTAATTTTTTAAATCAGTCTTCTTACATTATAGATCCAGCAGTAGATGATTACTATTCTGATTTAAATATTGTTTATGAAACTTTTGCAATTGCAATTGGTCTTTTAAGTTTTATTATTTTATCTTTTTTATTATTTCTGTATATTTTATTCATTTTTTCAAAAAACAAAAACAGAAAAGAAAGCAGGTCATTGTCACGTCAAATTATTTGTAAGATTCATGGTAAGGATCAAATTTTTGTCGTTGTAAGAATTAATTTGCCTTTTATTTTCATTCAGGACTTTAACTTTTTACTTCTGCTTTGTTTTGTGATACATGTACATGTATTATCTAAATCTTTCTTGTGAGGTACATGTATTATTCTACGACATAATACATTAGATAGAGGACTTATAAGATGCTAAATTTCTTTTTTTTTAAGTTGAAATGAGATGAGTATTGCAACAATGCAAACGAAATAACTTCATCTTATGCCAAATCATTTGTTTAAGTTTTATCTTACGTGGTGATAACTCATTAACTTAAGATAAAGTCTTAATATTTGTTTCAGTATTTGCATACATAACCAAAACTGAGAGATTTCCTTTTTGTATTAATATAATCACAGATTCTAAACTAATCTGGTTAAAATTTGTAGTGTTATTGTATTCTTGACTCTACTTTTAAATACTGACTTACCAGCTCCATTACACTTTTGTTTATTACTGGTACAATCTTACTATCCAAACCAATGTTGTATGTTTTGATAATATGACTTGAAATGCGGCATGTTTTTGTTTTTGGACTCTGTTTTACAGTTATATAGGAGGTTGTGTCCTAGTTCATGTAACTGTACAAATGCTCTGAACATAAATAAAGCATTGCAATTACTATATCCAATATGCTAAACAGTTAGTGGATATTGGTTTGCTTGACCTTGAACAACAACATCAGTGACTATGTTGTGACTTGTGACAACTGCAGTTGGCTGTCATGATCACATAAAGCCGGATCTCTAATTAAAAATGACATTAGTTAATTGTCACCCATGTTACCTAGTAATACCTTTGTTTTTGTTTATTGACAATGTGATGTCATGCTAAAGCTTACAATATTTTAGACTGGCTTGGATCAGTGTAAGGGAAGCAAGTAAGTGTGAGGTGTACCTATTATGTATTACTTTTGATTAAAATGTTATTGAATGTCAGCCGCTCAATGACAGAGGGGCAGTCATTTGATTGGTTGGATATCTGTGGCCTAATATTTATTATGATAAAGGTTAGCAGCCTTTATATTCTGGGGTTTGGTAAAGTTAATATTGATAACTTTCAGCTGTGTATTGTAATTGAAGTTTCTGTATTATTTATCTTCAGCAACGATGGGGTCAAAAATCAGGCTGAGGACCAGTCGGCAGCACAATGTACAACACAAACATCATGTTTTGGAGATGGCCTTAGCCTCTGGTCAAGATCCAGATGGCTTTGAAGTTAATTACATTGACAGTTACATTGGTATTAAGTTGTTAACAATAATTATGAAGTACTTTATCACCTTTTTCAGATAAAAACTCTTTTAAGTATGGAATGCTTGATGAAGCCACTTTAGTAAACGGTGTCAAAACACCTTACGAAGTGAGAAAGAAGTTGACAACTAGCACACCTTGACTGCCATTTGTCTGCATCTCACTGGCATTTGATTTTTTGTTATCTGTGCTAAAGATGCTAAAGGTCAGTGTAACCACAACATTCATGTGTATGTTGAAAATAAACATATTTTTGCTCCGAAATTGCTTGTAAGTACATTGAAAATATTTTGGATTTAAGATTTGATCGTTTCTTGCAATCATGCCATTACCATTTCGGAGTCTTTCTGACTGTATCTCCTCTTGATTTGTAGTGCAGTTGTGTTTGATCTGTTTTGGTTTGTTTAGGACATGGTGTTTTTGAAAAAACAGGAATTTGACGCAGGGGACTTTCTATTAGAATACAAGGGCGAGCTGATTGCAGCCAGCGAAGGGGCCAAGCGTGAAAAACGGTACACGTCTGACATGGGAAGCTTTCTGTACTTCTTTCATTCCTGTGAGAAGAACCTTTGGTTAGTACATGTGTGTATGTTTATTTCAGTCTTGTAACTTTAGACAACTGACTGACAGATATTTAATCAGAAGTGACTGGTAGTGGCCCATGGGGTTTATTGTACATGTAGACAAAAAGTAAAACCCAGTCATTGTGTTCACACAAGCCTTTTGTAAAGGTGAGACCTCAAGGTTGAGAGTGGGCTTAGAAATGCTACTGTCTGTCTGTCTGTCACAATTATTGTGAACACGGTAAATTGAAAACAAATTCACTGATTATCTTCCAACTTGGGATGGCATTCACCAAATTCAGAAAGCGTAAAAGGCTTTTCCCACCCTGCACAATTTAGTTATGTAAATAAAAATCACAAATAGCACTTCCACACTCCCTGTTTTTGAATATGAGTGTGCACTGTTGGTTTCAAGCACAGGGATTGTACATGAAGTACAATGTAACTGTAATCCACAGCAGATAATCCCGTAGAGGTTTTGTTTTGCATTCAAAAACAATAGTAAAATGCATATTAAATTCTTAATGTATTATTGCTTCATGTTTTAGTATTGCAAGATGAAAACAGTAAATAACGGATATCCTAATCTGTGCTTATTTGCAATCAGAAAGATAAACACTGGAGAAGAACTTCGTTACAACTATGGCGTTGATCATCTTCCTTGGAGAAAGGTGAGTCAATACACATTTGTTTCTGATTTTAATGAAGAAAAACTATTGACTGGGTTTTATATAACACTCATTGTTAATGTTCTCAGTCCATGTCTTCAGAAGTCAATTTTTGTGGAGATGGCAATTTTTCAATCACTGAATACATCATGTTTAACTGTCTGAAATCCATTTAAGCCGTCCCATTAGGTGACTTCGGCAATCGCGGTGGTGGTTTTTACGAGGTTTCCTCTATGTTTTCCGCTGTATTTAAGTGCAAGTATGAAGTTGAACATCTGCTGCTTAAATGTACCTTCTGAGTGTTTTAGTTGCCCTATATATTTTCCTATTACGGTTCCAATTTGCAGCTTCCTGCAGCTGGTTTTGTAAAATCACAGACCAAATTCAAAATGAAATGCTATTTTTGGTTTGTGACCTCCTACATTTAATATATAGTCAGGGCAATCATATGGTTGCTCTCATCTTACTATAATTTAGTTAAATTTTATGGATGGAGGATCGTGCAGCTTTGTCTACGATAAGATCTAAATCTTTTGAAAATAGGAGTTCATTTTTTACATTGCCTGTAAGAATCTAACTTATTGTCTGCTTTTAGTCATTAGTATGGCGATGCTGCAATTTCAAGCCATGCCTATTATTCCGGGAGCCAACTGCGATTTTTTTTCCCTTAACCTTGCATTGCTGTATTAAGTTTCTTTTACTGTTGATTTTGGTAGCCAAGGGTCTCTATGTTCAGAAACTGCTTGATGACATGTTGACACCCTTGAGCAATTTGAAAAATTCAACATGGCGTCCAAGATGGCCGCCATTACATATAAATGACCATAACTACCTACCTGTTCATCATAGGAAGGTGATTTTTGTCTCTATACCTATGTTTTAGGGGTCAAGCTATCCATTAGAACTATGTATACTGTTAATATCGTATTACATAATGGTAATTTCCAAGATGGCCGCCATAATACAAAAAGTGGCATATCTCCCTAACTATTTACTCCAAATTAGTCCTGAAGGTGTCTATCACTGGGTACTTTGGAGACACAACTATCTGTATCACATCAAAGTTCATATACTGAATACACACAGAAAAGTTGGAATCAGTTGCCTGTCTCATTCAAACTAATAGTTCCTTATGGGCTCAGCGGCTCACAGTTTAAAAGACACATTAATCAATGGTACTTTAATTAATTAAATTGTTTCAATATATATGTGTTTTGCACCTTTTGTAAATGTATCACATGCAGGCTGAGGTGAATATTCAGTCATCTACTTAAGGGAGAAACACAATAACAAGTAAATATTTAAATGGTATTTATATATTTTATTGTAAAAACCCAACGGAATGTGTACACTTCACAATCCTTTCACTGTAGCCCCAAATACAAACACAAACACAAATCTTGCACATTCTATTTACATTAAATCTTTCCATTAATACTGCACAAACGTATGATTAAAATCGGAATGACATGGTACAAATATAGTCTAACCAAAGGTAAAATACTATTTAATTATTTAATATAAAGGTGGACATCCATTTAAAATGGGTAAGCCTACTCCAGTCACCCCAGACGGACTGTCCAAACAAGGGTATTAAACCCTTTTCTCTGATTTTGATTTATTCAAATCACGATGTTAACATATTACTTTGTACATGTTACTCTTGTTGAATAAATAAAAAATTAAAATGTCATCTAGAAATCCAAGATGTCTGCCAGTTTACAAGCACTGGTATATCTTCTATACCATTCAATCTTGGGAAAGATATGAAACGGTAAACGACCACAGATGACAGATGTTATATATTATAACAAATGTTCTTTAATTTTAAATTTGAATTCTTACACTGATTACCAAAAGCATATTATACAATTCATATTTAAAGATGGCTACCACTTCACCAAATAGTTTTCTCTGTTGAACATTGTGTTGCCCATGTGCATATGCATCTACATTTTATTAGACGTAGTACCATCTCTAGGGCTAGTTCGACTTCATCGGGGAGTGTGACTGGTTGAAAGGACTTGTTTTGGTCATCCTTTATCCAACCATGTTCCGTTGAGTTACAAAAGTATGGTGTTACATGTACCTACGATGAAGAACGGAAAACTAGCCCCAGAGAACGTCTATAAAGTGTGGATGCCACAGTACTACTCCATACAGTTCACCTGCTTGTAGTTACAACTCTGCAAACATGAAATGCTCAATGTTTTGCGCCTGCTATAATCTGGGTTACTGTAACCCGACATCATAGTTGATTGCATGTCTTTGCGATGCACATGAGCAGCACAATGTACAACAGTAAATTATTTGGTGAAGTGGTAGCCATCCTTAAATATGAATTGTATAATATGCTTTTGGTTGTCTGTGTGAGAATTTAGATTTAAAATTAAAGAACATTTGTTATAACATATAACACCCGTGGTCGTTTACCTTTTCATAGTTTTGAATAGCATATAAGATATGCCAGTGCTTGTAAACTGGCAGCCATCTTGGATTTCTAGATGACATTTTTATTCTTTATTTTTATTGATTCAACAAGAGTAACATGTACAAAGTAGTATGTAAACATCATGATTTGAATAAATCAAAATCAGAGAAAAGTATTTAATACCCTTGTTTGGACAGTCCAACTGGGGTGACTGGAGTACCCATTTTAAATGGATGTCCACCTTTATATTAAATAATTAAATAGT
>JAQQZZ010151453.1:0-12551 GCA_030265115.1 Mopalia vespertina | reverse complement strand
AAAAAAATCCTTTTACACTTTTTTCATTAAAATAATCAAATTGAGTGATAATAAACAATAACCACATTTAATATATACAAAAGAAGGGATATTGAACAAAGGAGACAACTCCTGGGACCGCATTGCATTCAGCGACACCTGCTGCCGAAATCGGCAGCGCTAATCCCCATTTTATTTTTGCAAAGGGAGATAACTGTAAACGTGTAAACTCGAGTAAAAAATTCAAATAAAACTTCATTCAAACGTCAGGAAAGAAAGTAGGAGTTAGATTATTATGTTTATAGTATCCCCAAAACAATCTTAGAAAAATCATAAATATTTTTTGAGGGGCAGGCGATATGCTATACTCTCATTGAGTTGGTTGAATACCCCGAACATGTCCCTTTTTCCAGAACACTTCACCCACTTTCATCATTAAATATCGCTCATTTTTAGTCCTCTCGTAACACATCATCTGATTGGTTGCGTAGAATTTCCCACGCTACCAATCAATCACTTGACAAGGGTTGTAATGCAGAGTAGCTCGGAATAAAACTCTTGGCCAGAGAAGATGCAGTAGTAGTATAGAGAGGGCAACTCGGTTATCATTTGCTATTACATAATAAGGAAGTTTGGTGCGTTATCAAGTACTAATTATTTTGTACTTTATCAGTAGTGGGAGATCGGTGGATCCACTACTACTGATAAAGAAGGATGCGTGCGTTATCATGCAGTAGTCCGGTATCATACCGGACTACATATAAAGAAGGACTTGTACGTTAATGAGTACTAATGGCCGGCGTCTTTGACGTGACGTTACAGGTTGATGGTGATGGCGTCGTGAGGGGTCACCGGAGTGCAGGACAAGTGTGTCGTCTGCTTGTTTAGGAATTCTGGCTATTTTATGACATACAAAGAAGAAAGGTACGTAATTCAGTACTAAGGAGCGGTACCTTAAAACATGATAATTAATGGCTCTATGATAATGAGTACTAAAGTGGCTGGCAGGCGTACTTGACATGACGTCACCGCGCTTAAATGTGTGTAAATGTGTATGGTGTTGTTGTTGCATGACATGGGAGAAAACAATGACATTATATATGGCGCTGTGCTGTGATGTACATCCGGGCATCTGAACTAGCATTTGCTATAACATCATAAGGAAGAGTTCTAACTTATCATGTAGTGCGAAGCGGAAGGGTAACAATTATAGATGGCGCTGTGCTGTGATGTGCATCCGGGTAATTGGGCTAGCATTTGCTATAACATCATAAGGAAGGGTTGTTACGTATCATGTAGTGGGGAAGGGATGGGTAAAAATTATAGATGGCGCTGTGCTGCGATGTACACCCGGGCACTTGAGCTAGCATTTGCTATTACATTATAAGGAAGGGTTATTACTTATCATGTAGTGGAAAGGTTATGGGTAAAATTTAGAGATGGCGCTGTGCTGGGATGTACATCCGAGTATTTGAGCTAGCATTTGCTATTACATCATAAGGAGGGTTGTTACTTTTCATGTAGTGGGAAGCCGATGGGTAACAGCGCACAACTAAAAAAGGAAGGGCTGATCCTAGTGCTATCATGGGGTGGTTTAGGTGTCTTCCCGTGATGCTTTGCGCGCGGTGGGCTCTCGCGAGGGTTGACGAGATGTGATGAATATTTGACATGGGGTGCTGTGGGGTCACAACGACTTGAGGAGTGACCCCCTTTATGACTAAGTAATGGTTGACCTAAGGCTGTCATGGGGTGGTGGTGTCTTCCCGTGAATCTTTCGCAAGAGTTGACGAAATGTGACGAGAGTTGAATTGGGGTGCTGTCGGGTCACAACAATGACATCAGGAGTGATTTCCCTTCACCCACCCTCACCAACATGGCGGATACACCGTCACGGCACACATACAGAGAGTTCAGAGCATCGCTGGGTGGACTGAGGTTTGCTGAGGACCAGGAGTTATCTCCCTTAGTTCACCCTCACCAACATAACCGACACAGCATGTGACAGACTGTCCCTCTCGGTCGAGGGTCCTTGTCTCTTTCACGGCCGCATCCCAGCCCGCAGGGGTGGCTCATGGTGATGGGGGTGACCTTGTCACTCACAGACCCACCCGCCCGCCCGCCCAAGCGCATGTACGGCGATGGCGTCGTGCGGTGTTCTGTGGCGTCATGTGGCGGTCTGCGACGGTGTGGGTGTCTTCCCGTGATGCTTTGCGCGCTGTGTGGTACTTGGGCTAGGCTTTGGTAGGTTGTTCCTGACGATGGCCGAAAGAGCGTTGCCTAAGTGTCTTATTTACGGAGAAGCGGTATGTACTTCGACTTTGAAGACAGTATCAGCCTACCAATTCTTTCGAAAGAACAACAACGATAACAACAACACGTCAATCCATTATTTTTTTGTCTTTACAATGTTCAATTCAGGTCTGTGGTCCAAAACGGGGCATCAACCAGGAAAGCACGTCCTATAACATCGTTTACCATCACGTCGTTCTCAAAGGGAGGGCTATCAAACAGGGTCACGATCTGGGGCATGGGCACGTCTCGAACTCGGTGCAAGGCGTAGTACAGACAATATTGACAGCACACGGCTGTCGTGTCACTTTGTAACGTATGCGTATTCCACGTCCAACGTTGTGTCGTCTCGGTAAACCACCGCGTGATCACGGGCGACAACGCGGGTAAACCGTACGAATCGAAATAATACACGTGATCATCACGATCAAAGAACACCGCCACCCAGTGTTCACCGGGTCAATCACACGGGTCCGTATTTAAGATAAACCCGACGGGTCGATGTGGGTGGGGTGGTCTATGATTCTGGGGAAACACACTTTGAAACACGTCGGACGTCCAGGAGTCCTCGATCAACGACCGCTGAAGTTGTGTGGTGTTCATCGTGCGCGATTTTTGTTCTCTTCTCTGTTTTTGGTGTGTGTGTATAGGTTTAGGTCTGAAAGTCACACAGGATCTGTCGGTTGCGATCCACTTCAATCACGTTGTCGAATTACGCGTAACTTTAAGTCACGTTGATCGTCTTGGGGAGTGGGGTCCGGAACTTCATCTCCAAGTGGAGGTCACCTTTCTGAATGGGGATCAACTCAGCGTCGCTGTGCAAGTTGGGGGACAGGTCGAAACAGAACAAGCCGCCTTGAAACTCGTGGCGGGCGATGTCGTTCCCGTCGTCCCGGTAGGCTTTCCCCACACCGGTGAACAAGTTAAAGTACGACCGCACGTACAAGTTGTCGTTGAAGCGTGGTGTGAGTGCTTGCCATGGAATTTGGCGACCGTTCATGTGCAGCGCCAGGTAGTTCAAGTCCCTGTGTTGAAATTGAAAGGGATTTTCGCTATAAGTACCGTCGAAGGCTGTTTTGCCGACCATGCCGAGAATGAGGCGTTTTATCACGCACCGAATTGGGTATTTGGCCTGGGCTTTTTCCAAGACCTTGACATGGGCGAGCTGGTGGGGTTGGCTAAATTGTACTTTGCGAACGTGCATTTGTACGTCTTGGAGAACGACTTTATAATCAGCCTCCTCTTGGTTGGTGAGTAAGCTGAAGGTATCTTTGGGACGGGTGAGTCGCATTCGCACGGTGACGTGGTTGAGGAGATACCGGTCTTGTCACCCAATGTCCGTGTGTAGACGCCCTAACATGTCGATTCACCGTGTGCCTCATGCGATGGACGAACCCTTGGTACTGACGCGCCTTGTCTGTGTACCAGTGGGCTGTGGCCAGTTGGGAGTATTTCGCCTGGCGTCCGTAAGACAGTAAGGTTTCGATGTAAGCCCAGTAAGGGTACATGTATGTGCAGGCACTCACCAACGTATCGTTCAAGCTGAAATCGACTTGCTGCCATAGACTAAGAGAGCGAATTGATCCTCCTCCACCAAATCCGTACCATCCCCCTTGACGACGGTGTTGGCCAAATCCAGGTACGTGTCATTGTCAGCGTTGGTAATGTGGAATACCACCGGCGCTAATGTTGGCCACGGGACTGTATGTTTCACACCTATTCGTCACCTCGCTGCCCTGGGTCGAACAATGAGCCCACGAATCAATTTCGCTGTTCATCCCAATCACACGTTGGCGGTTGTACGAACGGCATCAATTCGTCGGGGTGGACGCGTTCGACTGACTGCTGGACGTGTTGGCCGACCGTTTATACCCAGCGATCGAGGCGCTGGCCGTCCCGGTGTACGTCGTGTCTGCTGTTTTGGTGGAAACCCCTGGTGTTTGGCTTGGGTAATGAGGTGTAAGGCGGCTTAAGTCGCACACCGTTTTATGACCCGTGTGACTGGCACGCCTTGGACCACATCCTGTACGGCGTTCAGACCACTGCTCAACGCCTGTCGATTGATCGCTTTCACCCCTTGCAGGGCTAGAGGTTTGACCAGTTTGAACACGCTGCTTAAGATGTTTTCCAGACCATGACCCCGTTGGTGCAAACCCCCTCTGTAGACGTTTAACCCACCGCCACCGGCTTGTCGAGTGTAGTAGTTGAGGTAGGCTTGTTGTCAAGTCATCATCGTGTTAGGTGAAATTGGCCACTCACTCCCGTCGAAAGTGTAGTGTCACGATCAGCTTACCACGGGAGAATGGTGCCAAGCGTCCGTAGTCGATTTATATCGATTTCCACAGTGGTGAACTCTTTCTTCTGTGCAAGGAGGTATTGATTATGTTGAAATTCACGGTTCACTTGTAATCCGTTGTTGCGAGGATCGATGCTCTCCGCCCGCAACAGAGGGGCGAGGGTATCGCCGACTACGCGAGGCTCTTACGTCGCAGTGCACGTACAAGCTTGAATCCAGGTATCGAGCTCATCAGTACGGTTCGGTACACCTTCGTACGGTTCCTGACCCACTACGGTGACGATGTAGTCGAATTCCATCCCCATCAACAGCTGCAGTCGCTTACTTAACCCAAACTGAACCTTCTTCTGGAACGTGATGCGAAACACCTGACGCGCTTCATTAAACTCGCAGGTTAAGGCGTCTTTTACGGTGTGCAGCGTGGAGAGGTGAGTGTGTTTCAACAACTTATCCAAGCTCTCAGCCAGCGCCTTGGATGATGGATAGTGCCCTCCAGGAAGCGTTAGCCGGTGCATGGGTTCCATGGATCGATATTGGAGCTGGATGACGTCGATGTACACTTCGTCGAGTTGGACGTTGAACCAAGTGTACTTGACACTCACTAAGCCGCATTCCCACTCGCCCGTCAACCGGATAGCCTGGGGCAGTGGGGTCGTGTAAAGGGTGACCGTATTGTTGGGAAACACTTCCATTGAACTGTTGCTGGGAAGGATCACGTAAAACATCTTCGTCCTCACAGTCAGTCACACGTGACTGTGGTGGTAGGGGTTGGCGTCGGTTGATGGCTCAGCGGCCCGCCGCGTGGTTGTGGCTCCCTTTGCGGCTCGCTTTGCGGCTCGCCCAGTGGCTCGCCCGCCGGCTCTCCGCGGCGTGCTTCCTGCAGGTGGTCCGCCTGCGACTCTCTGCGGCGTGCTCCCTGAGGTGAATAAGCCGCGCCGCCGCGCGCGTGGTGGTGTGCCACGGCCATCCCACCCCGCACCGAATCCTACAGGGTGATGTGGTGTGCGAGGCGGTGTGTGGTACATAGGGGCAGGCGAGGTCACTGAAAGAACCCCCACGGGGACTCTCACTGGGGGTGTTCCCATTGGGGAAGACGTACCGACAGGGCTGGTGAGGTCCTCAAGTGAGGCGAGGATCCACTACTCTGATGACTGTGGTGCGGTGGTGTCTCCAAGACGGACCGGTTGAAGGCGGGATGCTCGGGGTTCCACCATGTTCTGTTGGGGATCCAGTCTCTCTGGATATTCACCGCTTTGAACGCCTGGGCCAAGACCTCAGGGCGGTGTTCCAGCTGGATGAGTCGAGGGTGGTACCGTTCCAATGGGACATGGTGGCGTCTGAGGGTCGTGGTGGTGGTGGTGGTGTTGTGGAAGGTTGGATCCTGCGCAGTTAATTGTGATAAGTTAAAAGTCGTTACAGCGTCTGATGATACTGTTTAATTTTCTCCGAATCCGTCAGGGTCGATCGTCGTAATAGCGCTCCCATCTCCTGAGCGAGCGTGTATAATGCATTGGCGGGTTGATTCACAGGGTACTGTGCTGTGTGAGTTACTTTGCCATGTGGTGCGTCGTGTGCATTGCTGGTGGCGGCGTGTTGCAACGCTTCCAATAACCGAAGTTGCACCAACGTCATCGTTTTCACCAAGGTCATCCTCCTGCTTGATCGTGGGTGGTGTTAACGTTTCCCGGTCAACAGCGAACTCATAAGAGGCCTTTGAGGGGTGCCGCTAGTGCGCTGAGTAAAAAGTCACCCCGTTGAACGACGGCTCGTTTCCGTTTAAGACTGACGGCTTTGTTAGCCAAGAGCCGGAACTGTGTTTTGTACGGTTGCAATCGGGCCTTCTGACCTTGTGTGAGAGGGACGTTTCCCTGTAACGTGTTTTTACCACACTCGCACAGACACGTCAAGACCCGGTTGTCACTTGCACGGATCAGGGCACGGGCTACGTCAGGAGGGGCTGTGACCAAGACACGTTGGTAAATGTTTCTTCACGCGAGCTGACATGTTGTCGAAGACCGAGACGTGTGGTGGTTTGGCTGGCTTTTATACCTTCTGCATGTACACATACCGCATGTCCCCGGGTCACGCCCTCTGTGCATAAACGGAGATGATCGGGCGTTATTTGCTTCAAGTCAATCAGCAAATACCAGTGGGGTTCCCGCGTAGCGTCCTCAAAACTCTCTCGCACAAAGGCCGTATGCCCCGGGTACATCTGGATGGCGATGTGGTTGATTTGTGAGGCATCCCTGTGGTTTTTAAACAGCACTAAATACTGCACATTTAAGCTGATCATGCGATGGTCTTTTCCCTTGTGAAACAAGTTCTGGTCTAGGTACACACACGTTCCGAGGATGACTTCCCTTGGTAGAGAGCGCCGTCACACGCTCGTCGGCCTCGGCCATGAGATCGTCGACCACGACTGTCTTGACATTTTGGTCAAACATCTTTAGACCAGGCAAGCCTTCGTGAAATACCACCCAGGGCATCGTGTCGTAGAGTGGCTGCCATTCCCCGTAATACCACATGATACGTTCCGGAGTGGGGTGAATCAACCTGGCAGCGTGTTGGATCAGAGCTCGTGTGAAGAACGACATCCCACTGCCCGTCGCCCCAGCGACGAGGGCTGTGAACTGATGTTGAAAACGTGTATCCATGGAAGTGGTGGTAGTGGGGTTAGGACAATCGGGCTTGACCGAACATCGTCGATGGCGTGCTTCGGACGCTGTTGATGTCAGTGCTAACGGTGGCAGTGCTGACGGTGACGGATGTGTCGGTGGTGACGTTGGTGTCAGGGCTGACGGTGGTGACGTTGTCTATGCTGCCGATGGTGTTATGGATAACGGTGACGTTGTCGGTGATGATGTCTGCGACGTTTATGGCGGTGCTGCCGGTGGTGCCGGTGACGGTGTCTGTGCTGACGGTGACGTTGTCGGTGCTGAAGGTGCTGGCGTTGTCTGTTGTCGGTGTTGATGTTGAACAGGATGTCAGTGATGGTGACCGTGTTGCCGTTGAACGGGGTGTCCGTGGTGGTCCCTAGAGGTTGAGGTGATTGAGATGGATGAAGTTGGTACGGCCGATATGATCGATCCGCGCAGATACGCTCCAGAAGGTTCGTTCTGTTGTGGGTGGTGGTAAGCCAGGTGATGTCCAGATAGAGTGCACCCCCCCCCCAACAACCCTACGGTGAGTAGACCAATGGACACCACACAGACACGTTGTTTGAGAATGGGGTTGTTAGTCCACCTTGGTTGTCGGGACAAATCTTGTCGATCACGTGGTCTCTTCATCGAGGGTTGTCCAGCGACTAACCTCCGTGCAGGGGTGGGGTGTTTAAATACGTCTCAAAGCGGTTGTCGGAATCCACGAATTGAAACTGGCTGGTCAACCCAACCACTTGGCCCAATGGAAGGTTTTACCCCGGCGTTTTTCCGTCTTCAGTATCTCTTCCATCTGATAGCAATCCTCGGGTTTCGTGGTGACGTGTTGTAATTCAGCCTCGTAAAACGCACCGGCCAACACCTCGCCGTTCAAACCTTCTAACGTATACAAGACCAGGCATCGAAAGTGACGTTGTTTTATGCAAAAGAGATCTGTTCTCAAATAAGGTAAACAGGCCTTTTCAAACACGCCTTTGACTTTGCTGATACGGACTTGTTTCCGAGCTTGAAACCCAGCTCGCTTCAGGGGTGCAGTGGTCGGTCCATACAAACGCTGGCGAACGACGTCCTGCTGCTCGACCAATACTGCGGTGATAAGCCTTGTTGTACCCCACCACCAAGTCCGGCACGACATCGATTTAGCGTCGTGTATTGGCCGCTGTAAAGTACTTGTACATCCGCCCTTTGAACGTCCGATTAAACCGATCGACCACCGAGCCTTTCGTTTCGTTCCAGATGTGGAAATACAACACGTGACTGCGTTGTACAAACTGTTGAAATCCTTTGTTGAGAAATTCCTTCCCTTCGTCCGCTTGAGCCCCCATTTTGGTTCGAATCGGTAAGACCCAAGCGTATTTGCAGAAGATGTCGATACAGGTGAGGAGATAGCGGTAACTGTCGTTGTGTTCCTCCAAGCTTTGCATGTCCACAAAATCCGCTTGCCATTGACTGTCAATATCGCCGACGATTACCCGATTCTGTCGAAAGTGCCGTCGGGCGGGTCGGTGTAACGTGTAGGTAGGTTTACCTTTCAACCACACCACTACCTGAGCTTTCGACACGTTGCCGCCTCGATCACGTATCACCTTCAATAATCTATTCACACCGCTGTAGGCCTCCGGGCTGTTGGGTTCGTAATACAACCGTTGCAACGTCTTATCGAGCGTCGTTGACTTGGTCGTTGACTCGGTCGATGACTTCTTCGCTGACGTGGTCGTTGTCGTGGCCATTGTCTTGATCGTTGTCTTGGTCTTTCGCGGTCGTCTTTCCGTCTACCCGTACTGACCGTGCGGACTGTGTGATAAGCGGGTTCGCGCTGCTTGTGTTAACTGAAACGACAAAAACACCAACGACGACACACGTAAGACACTCCAATACACCGAGCAACGCTAGCTGTATCACCATTCGCCGTATCGTGGTTCTCGACAAGTCATCATTCGTTGATAACACAGTGTGTTCGTAGTAGCGGCGTATTGCGTCAGGGTGTTGAGCTTGATCACACACGTCGTCGGTGAATTGTTTCAACACTGCCGCAGACAGTCCATTGGCAAAGTTTAACTTGAAAGCTGGCGTCTGATCTTCGTAAACGCTTTTCCTCCCCGTTTAGGCGGAAGTTGTAGCGTTCCTGGACAGGGCGCCCGCGTTGAAAGTGCTGACGTATTCTGTCCCAGTGGAGCCGGTACAGGGAAGGTACGTCAACTACTTCAGGGAAGACGTCGATGGGTGATTCTCTCAACTCCGCAATGAGCGACGCTGGTTGGTTATCCGCAGAGATCAAGATTAAAGGGTCTGGTGGTAGTGTGGACGTAGATTGTGTAGATTGGCGTGGTGAGATCGCGGGTTGGTTTGGTAAGTCAAAGCCTTGGTGTGTTGCCGCCATACAATCTTCAATGCATTGGTATGGTGCCTCCATGACGGCGTCAATGACATCCCCTGCTTGAACATCGTGCTGGTCGGGTGGCCTCTGCGGTTGAAGGTGGTCGTTTGGGGGTAGTACCGGCTCAGGTAACGAAAATCGGGTAAAACCCCGCCAACAACTCCCGCATTTGAAATGCAATCGCCTGGCTTCTTGCCTTCCTTATCTTCCTCCTTTTTCTACAGAAGGCCTGTGGTGGTGATGCTGCTCTCTCCTATATCTGATTAAACTTCACCTCTGAGTTAATACAACACCGCAGGTATCACAGGAGAACATGGTCAAGACTCTCTCTATCAGGTTGTCAAAAGACATGAACAAAACTCACTGTGTAGCGGTCTTTTATAGCAGCCGATCCCAGAACGAGGCTGCGGGATCTGGTTCGGTGACACACACTAAGGTCACTGAGTACACGTTGCACTTCATAACCTTCACACCACCCCTGACAACCTTTCTTTGTCCAGCAGTTCGGTGTTTCACACCTGCTTCGCACTACATGATCAGTCATAACAACGTCCTTATTAGGTACTTAGGCGACGCTCTGTCGGCCATCATCAGTCACAACCTACCTGAAGCTGTCATAAAAAAGCCTAACCCAACGACCACAAAGCGCGCAAAGCATCACAAGGCGACATCCACACCGTCGCAGAACGCGACATGACGCCACAGACCGCCGCAAAACGCCGCAGTACGCTGAACGACGCCGTCGCCGTACATGCGCGTAGGCGGACGGACGAACGGGTGGGCGGACGGGCTGGTCTGCGAAAGGCAAGGTCACTCCCACAACCATGAACCACCCCTGCGAGCTGGGATGCAGCCGTGAAAGAGACGGGGACCCTCGCCCGAGAGGGATAGGCTGTCACATGCTGTGTCGGTCATGTTGGTGAGGGTGAACTAAGGGAGATAGCTCCTGGTTCTTAGCACACCTCATCTTCGCCGCTGAGTCCACTCAGCGGTGCTCCGAACTCTCTGCATGTGTGCAGACATGCTGTGACGCTGTGTCCGCCATGTTGGTGAAGGGGAGTGCAGGGAGATCATTCCTGATGTCATTGTTGTGACCCCACAGCGCTCCTTGTCAACTCTCGTCACATCTCGTCAACTCTCGCGATAGTCCACCGCGCGCTAAGTATCACGGGAAGACACCTTCATCACCCCATGACAGCCCTAGGTTAACCATTCCTTAGTCATTAGGGGAGGTCACTCCTCGTTTCGTTGTTGTGACCCCACAGCACCCCATGTCAAATCTCAGCACATCTCGACAACTCTCGCGAGAGTCCACCACTCACAAAGCATCACGGGAACACACCCACACCACCCCATGACAGCACTTGGGTCAGCTCTTCCTTTTTTTAGTCGTGCGCTGTTACCCATCCGCTTCCCATTACATGATAAGTAACAACCCTTCCTTATGATGTAATAGCAAATGCTAGCTCAATTACCCGGATGTAAATCGCAGCACAACGCCATCTATAATTTTTACATATCCCTTTTCCACTACATCATAAGTAACAACCCTTCCTTATGATGTAATAGCAAATGCTAGCTCAAATGCCCGGATGTACATCGCAGCACAGCGCCATCTATAATTTTTACCCATCCCTTTCCCACTAAAGGATAAGTAACAACCCTTCCTTGTGATGTAATATCAAATGCTAGCTCAAATGCCCGGATGTACATCGCAGCAAAGCCCATCTATAATTTCATTGTTTTCTGCCATGTCATGCAACAACAACAACACCATGCATACACACATACACACGTTTCAGCGCGGTGACGTCACATCAAGGACGCCTGCCAACCACTTTAGTACTCATTAACATAGACCCCTTACTTATTATGTACTAAGGTACCGGGGCTGATCTCCTGAAGCTGTTTTTGACTCAAGTGAAAATCTGGAAATGTACATAAAATATTTACTTTTGAATTCCGACACTTGATTGTTTAGGATTAATATCCTTATAATACTAAGTAAATAGCTGATAAGAAATGAATACTATATAGGCTCAAAACAAGTTTGAATTCATGACTATAGATTTCCATTTATTTGCTTCGTGAAATCGGGCCCTGCTCCATAGTACTGAATAACGTACATTTCTTCTTTGTATGTAATAAAATAGCCAGAATTCCTAAACAAGCAGACGACACACTTGTCATGCACTCCTGTGACCACGCACGACGCCATCACCCTCAACCTGTGACGTATCGTCAAAGATGCCGGCCATGAGTACTCATTAACGTACAAATCCTTCTTTGTGTGTAGTCCGGTATGATACCGGACTACTGATAATGCACACATCCTTCTTAAACAGCAAACCGCCTGTCTCTAAATGTTCTTAAAACAAAATACATGATCATCAACCCTTCTCGTAAGTCATGACATTCTACTATCCCACCTTTAAATATAAAATATTAATGGTGCAAATATCCAAGTTGTAAACCAACTTAAGTTTTTAGGTTTAATTATTAACGATAAACTGACTTGGACATCTCATATTAATTACATCGCTAAAAAAATATCACGTAACATTGGCATCATTCGGCATATAAGAAATAGTCTAAATAAACATACCTTATTCATCCTATTTAACCTACTGTAATGCCTTATGGGGTAATACCTATCAAACCCAACTTCGTCCACTTTTTCTTTTACAAAAACGAGCTATACGCATAATTACATTTTCTCACCAGCGTTCACCCACTGAAAATATCTTCAGTATGTTAAAACTACTTAATATTTATACTTAATATATATACTTAAACTAAACAAATTGTCCTGTCTTCTCATTGCACAAAAATTCTATCATAACCCAACTTTTTACCCGACAAACCGACATCCGCAGTTACCCTACTAGAACCCACCAATACAATCTCCACAGACCATACAACAAGACCAACTTATCGTTATATACCTTACCAA
>JAQQZZ010151442.1:0-12551 GCA_030265115.1 Mopalia vespertina | reverse complement strand
TCACAATTGGTTTTTGCTTGAGTAAATCCGAAAGCCTGGTTCTGGCATATATATATTTTGAATAAATGAAGAGAGAACAATTTGCTTGCCTCCACCGGGATTCGAACCCGGGACATTTGGGTTACAGGCCCAACACTCTACCGACTGAGATACATATAAATCTAAATCATATAAGCGGTATGCTCACTTATAACACATGACATTAAATTAATAATAATAATAATGAATCTTTTACAAAAAATGTTCCAAAATATATATTTAAATAATAAAATAAAATAAATATATACTGCTTGCCTCCACTGGCATTCGAACCCGGTACCTTTGGGTTACAGGCCCAACACTCTACCGACTGAGATATATATAAATCTAAATCATATAAGCGTTATGCTCACTTATAACACAGGACATTAAATTAATAATAATAATAATGAATCTTTTACAAAAAATGTTCAAAAATATATATTTAAATAATAAAATAAAATAAATATATATATTGCTTGCCTCCACTTGGATTCGTATAAAAATTATATTTAAAAATATACATATATCAAATAGACATAAAGGAAATATAACTATAAATATTAATAAAAGTTCACATATACATCAAATATATATTCGTCATTACTACATTCTATGATAAAACGCCGTATTTCATAACAAATTTACAGAACTAATTACAAACTTAAGTTTGTTCGGTTCTGTACAATTAAGGACTTATAGCTTACACATGAAATATTTATGACAAAGAGAATAATCATAGCACTCAAACTAATGCAAGTGTTGCATCCCCTGTAATCTTTGTCGATGGTGTGAATAATTCCGTTGGATGCCTTGTTATCTTCGGATATTAATTCTGATTTCACCTTGTCGAATTCCAAGTACACTGAAACAAATTAATGCAAAAAATAAATAAAATAAGATGTACAAAATAATTCCTACAAAAATAGCAATTACCACAATTTGGAAGAAAATTTGTAGTTCACATCAATTCAAATTTGCAGACGGAGTATTACACATATCATCATTAGGAGGGCTGTGTACCGCAAATAGTAAGTTACACTTTAACACCAATAAAACGTTAACGTTTTTGTTCTATTGTAATAAATAATAATTAATACAGTAGACCATGGATGAGAAATACGACCCTTTACATGTCGACAGCCCATAGGAACAGATGCCATTTGTCTGTTAATATATTTGGCTATTAGATGATTAATTTTCATAAACCCTAACAAAGGCTATCTTCTCGGATGAAGACGGGTCCTAACTTGAATTTCGATATACAACTTTAAGGACTAACTCGCTATTGCCTGTCACACAATGAGCAGAAATCCAAGCACCGGTTAATCTACTGCTGGGTTGTCGGTAATCAGTCAACCCCTGCAATTACTTTCTGGACAATTAAATGATCGCCGAGAAAAAAAGAGAATTTCGTTATTCTGTTTTCTGTTTGGTATTCTTTCTGTTAAATAAAACCTCATAGTTGCCGGGCAAAGGTAGGTTAAAAAGTTAGGATTAGTTTTCAAGTAATAGATGCCTGTAGTATTGAACAGATTGCTAAAAAAAATCAGAGTTACAATTTGCCCAACGGCGCAAAATACGATTTTAAAACATTGACTTTTATAATGTAAGGCAAAACCTAAACAACCCAAAATAGGTCCTCATTGAAAAGTTGAGATGACACCATAAGACAGCCATTGCGTGAACGTTCGGAAATTCGGTCCAGATAGATACCCGTAAACATGATTAAAATACAGAGCCGCCTACTTGGTAGCAGTTAACAAATTTACTTGACCTAGCGACTTGTTGAGATTGGATGCAATTTCGATCTGAAATGAGGCCAGAAAACATAATGAAAACACAGATGACACTCCTTTAAAGGAAAAGGCACGCGATTTTATAGTGAGTTTTGGTGGTTTTTGGATACTATTTACCGTTTCCTGAGAGATTTTGTTTAAGGCAGTGGTCGGTCAAAATCAGAAACAACGGTTTGCCTGAAAATGCATCATTTTACAGGTTAAAGAACATGAGAGTGTGCGTAAAACATTTTGTGCAATCTGATTATGAAAGGGACCTTCAGCGCGAATTGACTGATTTAAAGCTAACAACGATAAGTTAAAAAAGAATGCTGTATACAGTGTGTATTTCCATTTGGCCCAGAACAAAAGGCTCAGATAGACACTAGTTCTTTTGCGAAGCACAAGGGCCATCGACGCCAGACAGAAAGAAGGAAAGGCAGTTTTGCTTCGGGTTCACCTAGTCAACAACGGGAGAATGATGCCGAACTTTACACTGATCTCTAGACAAGTATCAATAAAGGTAGCACAGAAAAATAGACTGAACTGAGTACTGATATGAACAGTTTTAGTTCCTCATTCATGCTACCACCTGTTAAACTAAGCTGTCCTTTCCATTTTGGCGGAAATTTTGTATTGCTATGTAAGTTTCCAGGTCATTACACCAAGACTTGTCTTCCGTGCGACTAGGCCTGCATGTTTGATTTGATTTGATTTGATTTATTCACCAATATAATAAATACATTAGGGGGAATAAAGCTCAGTTGAGCTTGTTATTTCCCATGGGACATATTTCTGATACATAAACTTATATTACAGCAAGAAAAAAATTACATCATTTTGGTTCTATATGAAATACAAACAGAAAATACAAGAAGATATGCATGCACATTACATTATTCTATATAAGTGGCTTATTAATATCCACAGGTCATATTCTTGGACAATTATAATATATTTATGGTTAAAACTACGATAAACATTAGTTTAATATATAACAAGGCATGCAAATATAAAATAGACAGAAAAGACGACATAAAAAACAGTGAAAATTTCCACCCATGCAGGTGACGAATATAAGTTATAATGCTTGATTGATGTGAACAGGATTATATTAATTAGTAAAGTATGTCAGCATGGAATAGTCAACCCCATCAAAGACTGCTGAGTACGGACTTACATTTTGTCTTAAATAATAAAGTGTTGACATAACATGTTCAGGTTCGCTGTAGTTTGGCTTGTCTAGACATGGATTATAATGTTGAAATATCAATCATATATTACATTATCATAAAATTATCAGTCACATGAAGTGAAGTAAAATAGACAGTGGCACGATTCACTGAACTTTAATATCTAACTTAATGTATGTTCTCTGAGAAAAAGTCAAAAACGTACAGAACTTTTGCTCAATTAAAGATAGTGCTGTGCTTTCTGGAAGACTTTAATAAATAGAATCGAAATATTGATCTGTTTGTAAATATTGGACGATGATGAGCCTCATACTAATTAATTTATAACAAAGTCATAGTTGAAGGAAATGATGTTGTGTCTCGATCGCATTTTTATTGCATAATCTGCAATACCGTTGTTGTGTTAGAACACCCAGAAATCTTTCAGTGTCAACCATTGTACCAGCAGTACCGATACGAATTTTAGACAAAGCAATTGTGTATGTTATTGGTATTAAATTGTGTATGTATGGCTCATATTCCATACAGGTTTTATTATATTTATAAAATTCACATTTTGATCTGTTTCTAACTTTGTCTAACCAATTTTGTTTGCAGATACCAAACGTGCGTCGTTGCGTTGACGTAAGTATACTATTGTTGCTCACCCCCTGACGAAAGCGGCATAACCAAAATCTAGATTAGTTAATGGTACCCTGATGTTACTTCCCATGAATATTTTCCATTTATATCCGTCTTGAGCAACTTTGCATATACTTTGTGTGGATACAGTGATAAAGGTCTTGTGACATAACTAATAATCTAAGCCAGGATTTATTGACTGTCGATCGCATTCACCTACAACCATTACCTTTGTTGTTCTTACACCAGTTCTTAGTCACTTCTTGTCGGCTAAGTTAGATCTCAATAAAGGGTTGCAAACCCCATAGCTCAGACCCATATGGTGGGATAATTTTTTTGTCAAATGTTGAACGGGTCTATAGACATTGAGCTTAGATGAACATGGAATTCTCAAATATTTGTACATAGAAACAGTTTAGAGCTTCTCGTTCTCAATGTAATAATTATCCCTATTAGCCAGTCTACCATCATATACTCTAGGTGACAGGTGGAGTCGATCAGGTGAGCGCTGAATTGACGCACATTACAAAACCTTAGTTCTGAATAGCTATAGAACTGAAGCTAATTACAGTAACGTAACCTGACACTTACATCAACACATGTTCTGAGAAGAAATTGTTAACTTTTTTTAAAAGGGAAATATATTAAATATATATATATTCCCGTGAGCGGTAAATTGACGTCCCTTTCGAAACCTTAGCTCATTATTGCTTCATTTCTGAATTGTATGGGAGGCCTTGGACGCGAAGACATGTAGAACAAATATAGCAGAAGGTAAAAACAAAAGTACATAATACTTTTCAATAAAAAGCAATTCACTGAACTTGTATACCAAATTTAATCTATGTTCTATCAGAAAATGTGATAAACGTACAGAATTGTGCTTAAATAAAAATAGTGATGTGCTTTCTGGAAGACGATCTTTCTTGTCGCTATTGGCGAAGTGCTATAGTTCAGTGTTTATATATTTAAGCACGTCCGTAACGTAACATTATCATCGGAGAGAAATGGGAGATGATGAAGATATTGGATGCCCTATACAGTGTTATTAGTCATGATAACAAATAAAAAATAATAATAGTTAAGTGTATCATTCCGATAAATGCCCCAAACTTTTCAAAATAAATAGTAAATTAAATATATACATACATTCGAACCGATTATCAAATTTTGTTTTAACAAACATTGCAGGCATCTAGCTGCATATTAAAGTCAGTCAAACTTACCCAGGATTGTATGGTAGGCTCAGAATTTACATTTGTGTTAAGGGTATAACATGACATTATCTTGTATGTATCTTATTAATATCCACAGATCATATTGTTGGCGAATTAGAATTTGTATGTACTTAAAACTACGTTAAACATTAGTTTAATATATAACAAGGCATGCACATAAAAAAGACAGAAAAGACAACATAAAAAAACAGTGACAATTTCCATCCATGCAAGCGGCACAACTGGCGGTAAGATCATATCAAATTATGTAATCTGAAAGGTAAAAATATACTTAGACAAATATATTGTAATCAGGGTGTATAGTGTACATTAATTTGGTTTGCATACACGGATTTCTTTCTGCAATACATTAATTTATGCAGGATAGTTTAAACAACAGTGTTATATTTATCATTTTCTTCTATTGCACTTTCTCTTTACAGTTTAGTATAAAATAAATTAAGATGATGCAAATTATATTCTTGACTGCAAAATGTTTCCTCAGTTTCCATGTATGGTTTACGTTTATTAACAAAGCGTACATTATTTGGTTGTTTTTGTTCTGTTCCATTTTTCATTCCATCCAGATCTTGAGAATACTGTAGCACCTTCTATTCTACCCATTTATAATTTGTAAAGGTTTTCATTCAGTTTTTATTTCTTCTTAGGTTACTTACGAATAGTGCACATCGCTTTCGTTTTCTATCTGATCATTTGTCTCCTGTGACATCTTTTCATCTGCCTCCAGTTGTTTCTCGTCTGAATCTGATGGTGAATTTTCCAAATTAATCGGATGTTGACAGTTACGTCTATACGAGATCTCAAATGTCGTGCTGTTTAGTTGGCTTCGGCTGGAAATAGAACAGCAATAGCTTGTATGTTCTACAAACAGATCAAAAGTAAAACAAAACGTGCCTCCACACCCCCAATCCACCCCCATCCCACACACACAAACGATACTCCTCCTAAAGAAGCCAATTAGTATAATAATTTCCCTGTGTGTTTGGTTTGGATTAAACGGCATATTGAGTGATATTTCAATTAAATGAAGGCATTGAGGTCCATTTTGCACTCTGTCCTAGCTTAGTACGGTGGAAAGCAGTAGGGAAAATCGTTAAAAATCATCCGAGACACCTGGTGTGGCTCCGTCCACCCTCAAATACCCAATGCTACAAGTGGTCTCGATCCCGTGAGCCGTAAATTGACGCACCTTTCGAAACCTTAGATCATTATTGCTTTATTTCTGATTAGTATGAGAGACCATTGACCCGAAGACACGCTGATTTATAGATCAAATATAGCATTAGTACAGTAAAACAAAAGTACATTGTACTTTTCAATAAAAAACAATTCACTGAACTTTTTTTATCAAACTTAATGTATGTTCTCTCAGTAAAAGTGATAAACGTACAGAATTTTGATAAATTAAAGATAGTGCTGTGCTTTCTAGAAGACATTTATAAATACAACCAAAATAATGAAACATTTGACGGGGATGAGCCTCATACTAATACATGTAGTAGAACGAAATGATGCTGTGTTTGGATCGCATTTTTGTTGCATAACCTGCAATACCGTCGTTGTGTTAGAACACCCAGAAATCTGTCAGTGTCAACCATTATACCAGTAGTACCTATACCAATTTTAGACAAAGCAATTATGTATGTTATTGGTATTAAATTGTGTATGTATGGCTCACATTCCATACGTGTTTTATTAAATTTATAAAATTCACATTTTGAGCCGTTTCTAACTTTGTCTAACCAATTTTGTTTGCAGATACCAAACATTCGTTTTTGCGTTGACGTAAGTATACTATTGTTGCCCACCTCCTGGCGAAACCGGCATAACCAAATCCTATGTTAGTTAATGGTACCCTGACATACTTGCCACGAATGTTTTCCAGTTATATCCATATTTAGCAACATTGTATTTGCTTTGTGTGGATACAGTGATACAGGTCTTCTGACATAGCTAATAATTTAAGCCAGGACTAATTGACTGTCGATCACATTCACCTACAACCAATACCTTTGTTGTTCTTACACCAGTTGTTAGTCACTTTTTGTAGGCTAAGTTAGATCTCAATAAAAGGTTGAAAACCCCATAGCTCATACCCATATGGTGGGATAATTGTTGTGTCAAATGTTCTTTAAATATATATCTATTGGCCACAAAGTATGCAAAATGTCAGACGGTGCCAATTTTCTTAGGGAAGCGAAATGATGAACGGGTTTATAGTAATTGCGCTTGGAACATGGAAGTCCCAAATATTTGTACATAGAAACAGTTTAGAGCTTCTCGTTCTCAATATGATAATTATCCCTATTAGCCAGCCTACCATCATATACCGGAGGTGACAGGTGGACTCGATCATGTGAGCGCTGAATTGACGCACATTAAAAAACTTTAGTTCTGAATAGTTATAGAACTGAAGGAACTTACATGCAGTAACGTAACCTGACAATTGCATCAACACATGTTACGAGTAGAAATTGTTAACATTTTTAAAAGGGAAATATAAATCCCGTGCAGTCAATCGGCTTATGCTCTAAAATAAGCATATATATGAGGCAACTTTAATTGGCATTAAACTATCAAATATACTTACTGCACCAAATATTTTCTTGCACAGATGATGATCATTATTAACAACAACATCAACAAAAACACTCCGCCAGTAATGCCAACCGGGACTGTTAAACACAACAAATAATAATATTTTACTTGATTTGAAAAACAAAATGCTTAGATAAAGTGTATTATTCCAATTTACCATACAAATGTGATGCGCAAATGCCATATAAACATTGTGTATGGTTGCAGAGACCGCCTAGCCGACACAACTGATTTGAAAAGTATTGTTAGACTTGTAAATACAAGACAAACCTAATCAGAATAACCACCTTTTACAACAGATACTATATAAATTACCAGCACTGTAAGCACGCGGTCTATGAATGAACTTAATCCAAATACAACATAAACTGATTTTATACACGTTTGTTCTGTTTTGTCGTAGCTAAGGGTCGACAGAATGCCGATCTGTTTTGTGGTGTCGTTGTATTCCGTCCTGTTATTATCATGCATTGTCTTTGTTTGTTGCCAGTTGCCTCGAAGATGCTTTGCTTCACACATCAGGCAAACACGGCGTCATGCGGCAATACACCCGGATAAAACAAAAAAAACAACAGTTTTTAAAGAATAAATTGCGCCACACCCTTAATTGGCTGTGGTGGGGTTGAAGATTAGGGTTAAAAGCGTGATTGCCTCTCTTTGAATATAGGCTAGGGGAGATCCATTGGCAAGAGGATTATTAGTTTTCACTATAAATTTAGTTGGTAAAACAAACTATGATTATCACACGAGAAAAAAAATGTAACTAATCGAACCAGAATGTAATCTCCTCTTCCAAGTTCATCGTGTTACGCCCTTTAAACCGCTAGCAAATCTACAATATGATCACGCGATGAATTTGATCTGGGCACACGATATGCTGGTGAAGTCATATGCTAAGAGAAGATATGGAGCGTTAGCCTGTGAAGATCTGATGAACGATTCACATTATTTGAGAAAAAAATATTGCCTTACCTTTCCAGTGATGAATCACGTGTTGATCATAATCTGTAAAGAGCAGACCAATATACTAGGTAAGATCAGTTGTTATTTAAACCCAAATTAAAACAATTGTATAGGGGAAATTTCATGCACAAACCTAACATGTCCGTTGTATTAGATCAACATTTATATATCTTAAATGCTCACTGGACAAGGTTAGATATCTGTAAACCCAAGCGTATCTGTTTAATAACTTTGATATTTTTTTATGAAAACCAAACATATTCATTCGAGATCAGAGAAATCATTATTTCAACCCTGAACACATTCAATGGAGGAGTTCACTTGGTGTGTAACACTTACATCTTTCAATGACTGAGATCATGTAAGACAAAACCCGACATTTCAGTTCTTAGTTAACTTTAGTACATATTATAATCCTTAACTTGACAATAAACCTTACCTTACACATAACCGAAACGATAAACCTAACCGAAACGATAAACCTATAGTCCAGGTCAACATACGCGGAAGGACTATGTAAGAACTCACTTTTTGAACTTTCTGTAGTATCGTAAATCGCAACCACTGGATCTGTGAATGGAAAAAGTATATCACATATTTTTATTTGCAAAATGTTATGATAAATTTGAGAATAAAATAAATTGTACTTGTGCTTAACACATACATCTTGGCAATAGGGCGTCAAGGACAAGTGATAAACATCGCGTGGTGTCATCGGATGGTTCCAACACTCGAGCACATTTTGCATTAAGATTGATTGATACATTAACGGTCGGTCGGTCGAACACTTAGCCTAGCAGTCCTTTGTTTTCACGACAAACTGTCAGTGTACAGTTTTTTCCTTAAATGTAAATCTTGTTTTGTAATGGATAACTTAGACTCGTCTTAATTCGCATACTGATTACATGTAATGGAAATATTGTATACTATTTTACATATTTTAACATGCAGGGAAAGATAAGAATGAACATTGAGCCTTGATATCTGGTCTGTAATCGGCAGTTTTGAAAAATGATGTTCAACGTTTGTGGACATGCAGCTGTTCGTATCATGAAGAGCCAATTTAGAAACAGACTGGACACATAATATATTGAATGCCGGATTTTCTGTTGAGAAACTAAAAAATAAAAAACAACACTTGACATGTGTATTACAATTCACTGCGTACTGATATGAAAGCGTTGTTGGGCTAACATATAGTTCCGTGATATTAATGTACTTCAGTTTAGCGTGTAAATACGCGATGACAATAATAAACTGTATGTAAGGCAGTAAATTACAACAATAATTTGAAGAATTTAAAATATTGCAAATGAAAACTCGGAAACATATTATTATTCAAACGAGGGGTCATCACCATGGTATCGCGCTCGAGCTGCCGACTTGAAAAGTTCGGCGCACGATTTGCCAGATACATGTAGTTTAAAAAATATCAGATTATACAGATACGTCCAGTTTAGACCGTTTCATTTCACTGTGACGAAGAACAATTTCAAGATGGACTGGACATTCCTGTGTCGTGTAATCTGCATTACTTCAGTCGGTGAAACTTTGTTGTCAACTAACTTTTGTGTCAGGGACTTACGGGATCTAGTGTTTGTTAGCTTTTTTTGACCGGAGAACCGTGCAGCAGATTTCATGGACTTCATTATTCCTGTAAATTTGTTGACTCCCACGCATTGGTTTTTGTACCATATGTCATTACTACGAGGATGTAGGAGCCACGTAGAAATGAGAATCTTCATTCTTCAGAATGGCAGGTCGCTTATCTGGGTATAGAATTTGTAAAGATCAACTGGACACAGATCACAGCCTGTAGCGTACATGTACATATAGGATTTACTACATGCGTGTGTCTCTTGAATTCCCGTGTTTTGGTTTGTCTCTCACATAAATATTCTATGTACTCTAGTCCTAAGAAATCAGATTTAAGCATGATATCACCCCACTGCAAGCTTCGTCCCAGCTCGCCGCGGCATATATACAGCTGGCCGATTTCAACGTCTATGATCGGATCCGACTTTGTTACTCTTGCCTTCTTTTTCCAATTGAATTTCTTCAGGTTTCAAAGACTAGCTTGTTTTTGAAAATTCTTGGCTTGTAATTATCGAGAAGCACTATTCATTTTGACGAAGGTTTCTCTCAAAACCGGAAATAAAACCTCTCAAATAATTAATTAGGCCCGTAATCTTCGCCGTTCTGTTTTCGCACAGCAAGTAAAAAATGGGATACCAGTTGCTCAGAACTTAAGGCTCTAATCAAATGAACACGGTTAACGTCTGTCAGATTTAAAAGCACCTCTTGTGTTGTCATATCTTTTCTGATCATATTGTCATATTCAGCCTTGTTTTTTTTAGATTTAAATTATCGAAGTAGTAGACGATTGATAGTGTCGTGTTTTGATTGGCTGGCTTACGTCACGCGCTCACGTATGTGGGATGAAGTTTCTCATAATGTGTTACCACGCGAGATTGACAGAGTATTATATGGGAATACTTATTGAAGAATAATCATGTTCAAGAGAGAGAAGTGATGTGGAATAAAGAATTCATCAGTTCAGTATCAAATTAGGTCTAATGGGATAATACTCGTTATCTATACACTGAAAACACAATTCAGAAAATCAGTTTTCATAACTGCTGATGACAGGCTATCTATCCAGTTTTAAACAGACCTAGTGTCTGGCACGGGGCTGCTCCAGACGTGATTCCAAGTACGCTATCTATGACGTGGATGACGCCATTTGACGTCGAGACGTCAACGCTTTCAACCATTCCCCAGTATCCTCCGGAACCAACACACACTGAAACATAATACAGCATATAATAAAATACGTTTGTTTGTTTTAAAGCAGCTAGCCGACCAATGATACATGTATGTTTATTTATTGATCCACAAAACACAGTAATATAGGGGAACTGATCAACATATGATTTGCCCCTCATGTGCAGATTAATATCCATTCCATGTACAATCAACGTCTTTTGATTCAAATATAAAGAACACCCAACAAAACCACAAAATGAAACAAATTTAGATAATGTGTGATGACCCCTTTTCAGTTTGGGCTAGGAAATCACAATATATTGGATCTCCGGTACGATATTTAGTGGTTATCTATCCAGAACTTGTGTGATACGCTGAATATTACTCGAGTCTGCTAATGTTCAAATTTTCGCGTCTGGTGAAATGTACAGTCTAGAAGTGTCATTAGTGAAGCTTATTATAATATATTTGTAGCCATGAATTCTACCTTTTTCTCAATAAAAGTGTTCTTTTTATTATTATAAAATCATCATTTGTATATCCTTTGTAAAAGCCACGTAAATGTAAGGGTTGTACAGCCTTGTGCCGCGGACTGGCGGTAAATTCCCAAAAATGATTTTATTGTTGACCGTCAGTGATCTGCCTTCTATCCAGACTGTTCGTACAATGGCCCAAATGACCCTAGATGTAAACTGTTTCCACGTTTTTTTTATTTCTCAGGATATGTTTTTTTGACACTGACAAAATATTTGTGTACGCCTAGACTGAATTATCAGTTGCAAAAGTATGCTCCTTGGGAACATGACCCAGGTGATATAGTTAGTGATGCTTTTACTATCGTGGAAAAATGAGCTGTATTTTTCGTCATTGTCTTATTTTACTTGATCTGCTGTAAGCACAAAAAGACGGGAGCGGCACTGTAACACGTGACAACATGATGTTTTTATTTATCTTACCTGACTGTCTTCAGCTAAGTTATTATCGGTTAAACTTTAAGATTTGCAGATCGTTAAACTTCTTGCCTTTTTGAGTGGCCAACACTTTTTTGTTTGGAAATTACGACTTTAAAGACATAGGTTTCGTATCGTCGATTTTTTAATAATCTACTTCGACATAACATTTGTCTGAACTGCAATGTATTGAGTGTCATACGGACAGACGTTTGTGACATGTTTGTTATATCTATTGTGGCGACGCTAGGAGTTTACATCGGCTATTCATGTTACCAATTCATTTTCCCTTATTAATTGAAACAAGCTGAGTAGCTAGCAGGTCCACCACTAGAGGCTCTTTTTTTATAAATATATGCTCATAATCCCAGTCAAATCACCTTTTCCTACTTTTGTTTAAGAACTATTTTTTTCTTCAAAGAACCA
>JAQQZZ010151431.1:0-12552 GCA_030265115.1 Mopalia vespertina | reverse complement strand
GTAAAAGTAGAGTGATTGGGTTAGATCTCAATATAGCGACAGACAAAACACGAGGAGCGTTTATGAGATCTGATTTTTATTAGATTGCATGAGAAAGCTACTAGCGTTTTCTTTTTGACGGACAGATAGACACTAACATATAGGCCAAAGACATTGTATGCAACCAACTATAAAAGTTGAAACCGCTGCCACATCGCAATGTCATCAGGGAATAGAGCTGTGAGGTGTTCATCCTTTCCAAGTAGCTACCAACGTCTCGAGGTAAAGGGAGTCACCCAGTGGACCTCTATATAGACGATGAGTTAAATTGCTATAGCCGACCGATGAACCATGTAGGTATTGGCTACTTGCCGAGTTCTGTCAACACACAGGAATTCATCAACAGAGTCGAGGCAACATCTGATTAAATCTTATTACAAATATATTTGTGAAACCAGCCATTACCCAGTCTCAACGGCATTGTGACTAGGCCAGCGCTGATTGTTGAAAAAGAACCCCCCATAGCGAGAAATAGAGACGTTGAAAACCATGAATGGATGTGGAATCAGGGGTAAATCATGCTGAAACTCAATGACGTATATATGGCAAAGATTATGTTTTACACAGAAGGCGTCAGTAGATTCTGACATTCAAACTGCGCGAAACGAACAAAATTCCCCATATCTTGCGCAGTGAGTCATATGGCACTATGGAGCTCCACTGAAAGTCACAATGCCGTTGAGACTGGGTAATGGCTGGTTTAATCTTCTGCTTGATAGACTTCTGGTATAATTATGTATTGCAAAATGTGATCCGTTTATTCGACTTTCAGACTTTCCCTTGAAAATTATAGTGTCTGAGTTACTCGTCAACGTCTTCGTATAACTGGGCTATACTGGCCATACAAAATAATAGGGACTCCTTACATCCATACACTCAGAATGATCAATATCAACAACGCTTTTATTTACAAAACATTTTATTTTGAGTAAAATAATTCACACAAAAAAAACAACTGAGTAATTTAAGTAATTTCACATAAATCTACTGCACATATTTACAATTCTTAAACTTGCAAACGGACTTCAAATGACTGCTTTGACTAAATACTAAACACGACAAACAAAGGCACAAAATATCAAAAGCTCGTGATGGAGAATTATCTCAATTGTCAAATGGATTAATGAAATGCATCCGAAAATTATATTTCAAACGACAAACACAACATTTCGTTTGGTGACTGTGGACGCGGTGGGTAATCTCCGGACCACAGGCACCCTTTTGTGGCGCTAATTCCCCTTTAAAACCTCATTTTATCCCACTCTGAACTTCGTATTCCCCAAATGTACAGTGCACATCATCTCGGGCATCATACGGTCGTCCAAATAATGACATGTATTTTTATAGTCGGCGTTGTGTAGAGAATTAAGTTTCCATCTGTTTTGGTGCTCAGAATATAATGTGCTCCTAAATTAAATTGGTGCAGACCTATATTCTAACGCCGTGTAAAATTCCCGGAGGTTTATTTAAATGTTTGGATGGTGTGCATACGCCGGCAAATATTGTTCCGGAGAACAAAATGTACGAGTTTGGTGACTATACACATACATCGGACGGCCGACGATACCAAAGTAACGAAAGTTGTTGAGCCGATTGAATTTCGCCAGTTCAATCCAGTAAATAAAGAATTGAACGGACAAACCTGAGTTTAAAACGGATTTAAGCCTTACGAGACAGTAACCAATATCCAGACTCAAAACGTTTAAAGATTGTTTGAAATTACATTTTTATATCCACAAAAAGTCTACACATTTAAAAGGAGCAAGCAGAAAAACAGGCTCACAGACCTGTGATATCCACACTGAAAGTAAAAATAAATCGTTCGTCTCTTCATAAAGAGTTAATGCAAGGGATATAACTCTAAGCTGGTGGTTATGCACGGCACCGGACTAGAGAGCTCCTTAAATAATTTAAGCCGACTAGTTTCAGCCTTTTTGGATTTAAAATAAAGCAGTGTCTATTTAAGGTTTACCCTAGCACCTAGATATATAGTGATCTAGTTTATGTGCAATTGTACTAAACAAGATATGCCGGTCTGTCGAAAAAGGCGAGGAGGCTGAAGAGGGTTTCTATGTTATTCACTACGTTTTCTTAAATTCACTACGTTTTCTTAAATTCACTACGATAGTACTGTATGTAGTAGTGTAAAATTTTATAGTGGTTATCAGTTATTGTATAGTAAATAAGTAACAATAATGAGGTTGGTTTGAAAGTTATGTATCTCCAAAAAAAGCCAACAGTGTCAATCTCTTGCAACCATACCAAAAAGTTATATACCGCTCAAACTGTGACAAAGGCATAAAATCTCCTGTAACTAACTAATGTTTGTTTGGAGCTTTAAACCCTTGGTAAAGATATCCCGGAGTGCTAGCCCAACGAATGAAGGGCGGAAGGCACCCACAGAGAAGGTAGAATTAAAAGCGTTGATCTAGCCTGACCACAAACGAGCTAGATCAGTCTCCTGCTCATTTATAGGGTGACGTGCTTGTACAAACCAAGAAAAATCATCAAGATTCAACTCCTAAATGCCATGATTAAAATATTCAGGCAGAATTTAAAGATTTACAAAAAACAAAGCTGTGAATCTGTAATAAAGAAAATGTATCAAGTTTGGATGAACAGGTAACTTAAAAATAACAAAACTTTCATTAATGTCAAAGAATTATGTAGTCTTTCCTATGAAATAAATATGAAGGTATTTTAATTCGCAAATTGGTAAAAGGAACAAACAATATTTTGGTACAATGTATCATGATTTTTATTGTGGCTCCTTGGAAACACTGGGAAACGAAAACAAAATAAAAACAAACAAATAAACCAGTCCTTCTAAAATTTGGAAACATTCAGATTTTTTTGGTAAGAAAAATATAATAAAAACACAAACAAATCGGCTATAGGGAGCTGTAAATAAATCGTTCATTGATTAGCTTTATGTCCAGGAGTATTCTTTCAAGGTATTCCACTTATTTACGGCGTTTTGGTTGGTCGAATGTTTTGTGACATAACTGGAATCCTCTGATATCGTAACTACAAATCGTACTGTGGAATGTACCTCAACGATACAAGGTATCAATTAATGACATAAAATGTTGGCCAAATGAAATAAAACAAGAAAAGGAAAATCTATCAGGCTTCTGTGTCGTAGATTTTACATTGAACTAGTTTTTGTGTCGTATCACCGATGTTGATTTGTTGTCTAAGTGTCGTAGCCCTGATTTAAGGACGTGCCCCAGTCTGCAAAATTTCCTGACCTTGAATCTGGTCAAACTGAGAACGTGTTCTGCTAAATTACCGAAGATTTTAAAGTAATTGGTATATAAGTTTTAATATAGTCTGATCGTGGCATGTAGCATGCAAGGTGTGTTTGAAAGGGGTTTTTGGTCGTACTTTACATATATTCACTCTCATGACATGCCTTTTTGAAATGAGGAAACTATCCGGGCATACTACAAAAAGGTCCGCTTCGATTTGACTTGATCTTAAAGACACCATGGAAAAAAAGGTCCCACTTACAAACTGAGAGCTAAGTATTTTATAGTACGTATATGATGGTGGTGTACTAAATTGGTTAATAGCGATACTAGCACAACAATAATATCTAAACTCTAAAGATTTTCTCATCGGAAGAAGTCGTGTTCCTCCGGTGCAAACGAAAGACGCCAGACTTTGCTGGGAACAGTTTAACCTCGGCCAGATAGCACAACAACCTGCATGTGTTATCCATATTCTAGAACATTGGCAGGTGTGTTGGTCTGTGCACAGAATATTCAATAAAATGTTTATGGCAATACGGAGAACCCAATAATAAAGAACATGTAACCGATTTCAGATAGAGTATAAAAGATCTATTTCATATATTAAAAGCAGACCTAATTAAAAGAAATTGATTCTCGGAATACAGGTGTGCAATTTGATTGTTTCAAGCTGGTGTTTATTTGTTGATGGCTTTGCATACATCATTTAAAGAGAAATTCTCACGGTGCGATTTGTACTAACGATTTCAGGGGGATTTCCCATATTTGTGGTGTTTTGATAGGTTGACATATTCGGAATCGGTTTTAGCGACCAATCAAAAAGCCGTAAATAAGATGAATCCCCCTAAAGGCTTAACTACAAATCATACCATGACAGACATAACAGGCAAAAGTCTACCTACATGTATTTTAAGTACCGGTTACTATCTACAAATGTTACCAAAGTGAAATCAAACCAGAATTCACTCCATTCCCCCTCCAAAATAGTTCATATAAAAAGACAACAGAATTCCAATATTAACATAGCATAAACCCTTGAGGCTTTGGTTCTTTGGTAATGTGACTCAGATCTGTTTTAAAACTATTGTGTTCGTGATCGGGGCTTTACATAGTACTCACGGTTATTTCACCTAAATAGTGACAGTCCAAACTTAATATAGAAAACACATCGGCTGTGTATTGACTCATAGCTAATAACAAAACAGTGGTTAACTTAAAGTCTTTAAGTACAGATAAATTTCATAAAAAAATGATAATAACAAGATCTATATAGCTTCCTTTTCAACATTTCAGAAATTAAAACAAACGAAATAATTCATTAACAACAAATCTATACATACAGTATGGCGAAAACAGCCCATTTCATAAGTCTTTAAAATAGTTTTATAATTTAATTCATGTTGACGCAATGTTTTAATACATGGACGCTTAAGCCATAGAATCAATTCAAAGGTTAGGCTGAACTGTTTGAATGAGCAGGATTTACAATATACGTATTGTAATCTCAGATTTACCTAATAAGACTTGTTTCTATACCCACCTCCCATCCAACAGGAGGAGGTATTTACCCTTATACCTGCATGGACGTTGGAGACTACATATAACTTCAAGTTGTTGTTTTGTTAGATTGATTTGGGCATTTAAAACGAACTTAAGGTTATTTCACTCATATGAAGATAAGCTTGTACCATGGGTGAAGGACACCACCGATGTGGTCAGTGGTTATACATGAATGAGAAAACACAAGGGTAGCAGAGGACCCAACACAAGATACAAAGGGTCTTCTTGGGCTTGCCCTTTAGCTGGAGAGCATGCGGGCACAGTGACCTCCCTTCAGCTGTCATCTGACCACTCTGAGTGAAGAGGTCCCCGGTATTATACGGAAAGCTAACTGGAATCTTTGCAGGGATTCTAATAGACCTGAAAATTCCCCGAATTATAAAAACCATGTTGATAGATGATACCCCTTGTCTGAGAAACCATTATGCTGTTGATTTGCTGTCACAGCTTCTAACTGTCATTCAAGACCACAACATTGTCTTAACTTGTATATATATTCTCACTGGTCGAGTGTTCTCTCAAAACTTAGTTTCTCAACATTATAAAAAAATATTAAAGCATACTTGTGACCGAATAACCACGGTAACCAAAAAGTTTTTAAATATTAACGGCTTGATCGGACAAGTCTCACCAAAAAACATTGTCAGCATATACCTTTCAACAGAAATAAATCAGAAATATTGACCACATATATGGTAAATAACAAAACATACAAAAAATGCCTGGAGTACTGGCAAAAACCATGAAAATACAATAAGTTAATAATGCCAAACATGTAAACTGACATTGAGACTAGATACAAAATATAATATTATGCAAAACAAAATTTCAGCTGGACGGCCAGAGAACATGTCAAACTTTCACGCATATTTCCCAAAGAAATGGCACAAGAACAAAGAGCGCACAGGGTTATTGTCTTCATTTTGCTATTCTTTCTGCTACTCAAATGGTTGTACACAAAAAAGCCTGACAGGTAGATGTAGCATATACACCATAACACAAACTTATAACAAAAAAATGTCATACCTAAGCAGAAGCCAAAGAATTTTGTTTAAAAGTTTATCTGCATTACGAAAGGGTCTCAGAATTACGTGTAGCTTGGAACACCAACTCTTGCCTGACAAGAAAGTAAAAAAGCATGATAATGTTATTTGTAAATTGTCGACTTAATTTGTCTTTTTGTAGTTTAGTGCCCTGGGAGATTCGCTCAAAAGGTAAATAATTTAGCACTTCACAGACAAAACAATATAACTGTAGTATGACACAAGAAGATAAATTGGCACACCAGAGAGCCTATGCCAGTCACTCTCTAAATCTGACAAAAAAAGGACTTGTCAAAAATGTACAAGGTTCAAACATAAATAGTGACCCAATTAGAAGGACTTCATTAAGTATTTTTTTTAAACTCCACTGATAAGTTTAAGTATTGTAACTAGCTTTTCTCATGTTTGATTAAAGGTAGTTAAATATCATGAAGCTTTGCAAGACCATTTGTGTTGTTTACATAATTAATGAAGTACCAGGACAACTACAAAGGATGATATACACTTCAGGTTGACAATAAAATTTGGTTTATTTATTAAAACCAACTTCAAAACCATCCCCAACTACTAAAGATGGTTTTAAAAAATAAACCAGAATATATTATCTCCATAACTTTTGTTTTGTTTTGGAATTGTCACCATACTCTATTAATTATGTAAAAAGCTATAAATCATATATTTTTAAAAAATGAGTTTTGCAAACTTTTATGCGATTTCACTAAATGTAATCATACACACACACAAATTTACATTTTCCAAAAAAGCAAGTGTATTTACTGCCTTTGAGGGGAAGACCAGTTTGCTTTCCAGAATGTACTCTAGAAATCAACCATGTGACTAGTGATACATATATATGTGTATATAGGAAGAATTGTATTAACAAAGAAACTAAAGGTATCTCACTTCATGCTATTAAACTAAAACAACACTAAGTTAATAGAGATATAAATAGCTTTAAATCAATCACTTAACGAATTGGCTCAAATCAAAACCAAATTAGTAAAAATACAAATTCATTTAACACCTTTAAAAGTTTAAATCCATGAAACTGTACCTTAACTATGTACAATAATCAGAGAATAACTCGTTAATCCAATTGCTACAAAAATACCCAGTGAATAAGGCTAGGTGATCCAATATTGAATATAGATTGGCGGTTTCAAAAGTTTAACAGCAACACTTTCCTGGACACTAATTTTATGTTTAAATTACACAAGATGAAAATCAGTACAAGTACATGTACCATCGTCTAGATACATTTAAAAACACAATGCTTTCCAAATTGACAGATTGTTTGAGTGGTCAACATATGATTACTTCATGTCACTATGTATTTAATATGTATTACTTCAGATACTTATTGTTTAATTCATATTCTGAAAATAAGCTTTAAAGTCCATAAACAATCCCCAAATGTATATTCACATAATGATAGGTACATGTACTTGACATATATAAATCACATTTCGGTTTTCCAATATATCAAATTTATACGGGAGTTTCTTGAATAAATTTTCCACTTGAAAACATATACTAAAATTATTTTAAGCTTAATTCAATTTTCATAAATTGATAAAAGAAATCTGTTTTTTTCTTTCATAAAATGTGCATGAAAATCAAACCAAAATTTACATAATCCACAAGTCTTTTAGACACTGCTATTTGCTGGACCCCTAACTTACCATTTTATGGCGAGATGTCGGACATTTGGTGAATTTAAGATCGACATTTAGATAATATATTCCAAGAAATGTCCCTCATTTGATAAATTGGAACTCTAATTCCTGTTGTGGGATCAGCAGTGATATCCACCACATTATGTATAAAAATTACAACAAAAAGCCATCAGATGTGTTAGGTTAAAAACTTTCCGCACTGTTTAAAGGAAAACCTGAAGGATATTGTTAGGACTTGTTAAAAGCTGGCAAGTGTTTTTTATCTAGAAAAAGTAAGAACATGTTATTTAGACTAATAGTGTAATTATTTTGCACAGAATAGTTTAAACTGGCACAGATGACTCTTCTGGTTCGCTTTGTTGACTAGAATCAAATAAACTTTCTACAATAAATCGCTTCCCAGCTATTCTGCTTTGTGACAATGACTGGGACACTTCCAGAGTTTTCTGAATAATGTCTGAGTGAACTTTCATATGCTGGTTTAAATCAAACTTGCTGATTGTCTCAAATCCACACTGGCAACACCTAAAGGTGATCAGACAAGGGATTTTCGTTTTCTTTCTTAGGGAGTCTCCACTCTGAGTAACCTCATTGGAGTCTTCGTTTGGGTTAGTATTTAAAGCTTTATCAAGTCCTTCACCTATTCCAAAAGCTGCAATGCTAGAGTTAGAAATTGTTCCATCTTGTCTAGAATCATAGTCAATGGCAGCATTGATTACCTCATTGGTAAGCTCATAGATATAGTTCTTGTCACTAGCATGTCTCCACATGTGGCTCTTAAGTGATGGCAGATGGTGACAAACATAGCCACATAAGTTACACTTGTATTGCTCTAGGGGCTGTTGCACATAACGTTGGTCATTGATGTGACGTTTCATGTGTGATTTAAGACTTCGACTAGATGCTGCAAGAAAGTTACAAAGTTCACATTTCATTTCCTGTGCTTCTTCATGAGAGCGAGCATGGAGGCGTAAACTTGACTGAGACGGACAAACAACATCACAGACTGGACACTGATTAATCCTCTTTCTGTGAGTTTGTTCATGTTCTCTCAGTTCCTCTTTTGATGAGGTTTCAAAGTTACACTCATCACAATACTCAATACCTGGTGTGCATCCTCCTTCAAGGTGTTTAAATAGCTCTGGTTGAGATTTGAACATGCTGTCACAAGAGTCACATCTGACTAAACTCACATCAGAGTGCATCCGAGTGTGAAGCCTAAATTTAATTGGATTTGTGGTCTCGAAATCACAGGCATTGCAGAGAAATGGTTCCTTCTCGGAGTGAGCCCTCATGTGAGCTCGCAGCTGACTCTTGTAGTTAAAAGCAGATGGACATAGCTTGCACTGGTATGTCCGCATTTTACAATGTTGAATCATGTGATCTTGAAGCGGCTCACTGGAATCAGCAACAAAATCACAGAGAGAACATTCAAATGGCTTTTTTGTTTTGTGTAGCCTCATGTGCTGCTTGATCAATGATGGACTAGAATTTGTATAATGACAAAGCTTGCATCTGTATTTCATCTCAAAATCCTCCAGTTTTTCCACATTCTCCATAGATTCCAGTTGACAAGAAATGTCCCGTGAGATTCTCTGGTTTCTTCGACGAGGTTTACGTTTCCCTGATGAATTAAACTGTGAAAGATCATCTGTTTCACTTTCAGATTTGGACCTTTCTCTTAGCTGTTCAATAACAGCGAGCAGAGAGGAACAAATACCAGCTTTAGGTTTGTTAGCTTCAGCAGGTTCTCCTTCATCAGGTTCTGTCTTAGTTGTTGAGACGGTCTCTTCTGGTGATTGAGAAGTCTCGTTAACAGAAACAACCTGTTCTTCTTGAACTTCAACAATAGTATCGGACAACTGGGCATCTTGTTCCAAGCATTGCACAGTTGAAGACAGTTCTCCAGGTTCTTCAGTTATGACTGAAGTGTTGGGGCTCTTCTGTGACAGTGACAGAAGCGTCAGTGCAGACTCTCCATGCATTGATATCTGTGTGGCATCAACATTTTTTAGAACTGTGTTGAAGTTGGTCACACCTTTCTTAGATGAATCTTGCTTAATATCAACTAACTGGATAGTTTTTTCAGATTCTAAAAACTGGGAAATGTCTTTTTCTGCAATACACTGAAAGTGTGTTTCGTGGTTCTGAGGTTTAGTGTCTGCTGACACAAACAGGACAGATTCAGCTTCCTCAGGGACAGTAGTTGTGGAGCTCTCTGCTGACAGTGCAGTGGTAGAAGACACCAGGTTTTCTCCTGAGCTACTACTGGATTCAACCTTACAATCAACAGGAAGACTGGGGTTAGACATGTAAATCTGGTCGGATCCTCTGGGGCTATTCTGCTGGCTGTGAAGACCAGTGTAATTTGATGTATGAGACACACCTTGGATACGCTCAACAACAACATTTGGACTTCTTTTCTTCTGGTTATCTATACAGAACTTTTTAGCCCCTTGAACAACCTCGCAAGAGGCTAGAGGTTTAGTTTCAGGCGGAGAACTACCACTATCAGGGTGAGCTCTCTTCAGTGGATTTGGAAAAAGATCTGCAATGTCAGTTGGACATTTTGATTCAAATTTTTCAGGGAACAGAGTTTTAATCGTGGAATGATCCAGATGTATAGTTTTGAAGTTGTGTTTGACTCCAGATTTAGTTTCACTGATAACTTCAGGGCGACAATTTGGCTGGTTTAAGTCATTTTTTTGCAGATCTTTGGCAGAATCGGCCATAGCTGTTTGCACTTCAACTACATTTTCTCCAGCATTTGAAAATAATGCTAATGGCACAGGCTCCGATTGCATTAGAGAACTTGGTAATGCTTCTTTGACAATAATATTTGATTTCTTAAAATGAAGCAACTTGAAAACTGGCACAGTGCCATATTTAGGACTGATGTCTTGTTCAACTGATTTAGAAACTATAGATCCAGACAAATTTTCTTTGGCATCAATGCATATATCAGTGGTACCCACTGATGTTATGGTTGGCTTTGGTTTGTCTTTGTTATTTTCAATGGACTCCTCATATATGCTGACAGGTCCATTTTGGAACATTGGGTAGTCAATGTCCTTGTGGCCGGAGTGTTTCCAAGCATGAGCTTTAATTGTACGCTGATGGTCACAGGTATAGCCACAAATGTTGCAGCAGAAGCGCCCAACAGATTTATCATGAGTAAAACCTGGGGCATCCCCATAAGAATTTGGGGGGCTGGTGTTATTTTCAGTTTTTATAGTTACTTTCTGGGGTGTTAAAACATTGGCAGTTGCAGACGTAATGTCCTGTGATGATGAGGTAGATTTATGAGTCAACATGTGTGCTATAAATTTATAGGCTTCTGTAGATTCGTGGAGACATTCCCCACACCTGAAAGCTGTCCCTGAGGCTTGGGGTGGGGGAGCTGCTGGCACAGGGGAATCATCTTTGGTAGAGACAGATAACTTCATGGTGGATGCCTTCTCAACACTTGGTCGCTCAATATGTATCCACATGTGCTTCTTTAAAAGATCTTTGTTACTAGATGTAAACCCACACTCTGTACACTTCATTAAAACCACAGGAGGTTTTACAACATGTGCCACAGGAAGTTGAGGCTTAACGGTAACATCTGAAGTAGATGGATCGTTTACACTCACCCAGATACTGTTGGACATTATATCTTTTGGAGGCTGTCCTTTTGGGTTGTGGGTGCTTAAATGTTGCATAAAAGCTGTTTGATGGGTGGAATTGAAATCACAAAGCTTACACACAAATACAGGGTCAGATTTGTCCACATCAGTAACTTGTATTCCAGGATTCGCAATGAGATTTCCAGAAACGGATGGTGAATGCATTTTGATATGGTTTGTAAGATGACCTTTCTTGCGGAAAGTTGCATTGCACAGGTTACATTCAAATGGTCGGTCATTTGAGTGGACAACCAAATGTTCCTTTAATGAGTGGCTTCTCTTGCCAGCATAATCACAAAATGGACACTTGAATGGCCTTTCATCCGTGTGAACCAGATCTTTGTGTTGTTTGAGATAATGTTTGTTTGAAGTTGAGTATTCACATTCATCACATTTCAAAATGTCTTTGGAAGCAGCTTGTTGAGATTCATTTGAACTTGAAACAGCCTGACACTTACTGGAGTCAGCATGAATAATTATTGCAGATCTTGATGGAGATTGAGGTGAGCTTTCTGAGACAATGACCGATTGTTGGGAATCACACTGAAGCTGCTGGATTTTTTCGTTTATCTCCTTTCCCTGAATCATAAATGAAGTAGTGCTAATGGGAGAAGTCTTGTTTGTACTTTGTGTGGCAGAAATGTTATTAATGTCATATTCAGAGGGTGCATTTAATAGTTTTGCACCATCCGACAAAGATGAATCTGGCAAGGACTGCAGTGAGTTAACAGAACTCTCAGCAGGTGTCATCATAACATCAACGTGGATCACCTGTCCTCCAGATCCTAACACATGGAGATCCTCTACTTCAGCTAGATCATTACAATGAGATTCTGGTTTGTCCGATGTTGGCACTGGACTCAACAGTTGAGCCATGGTTAAAGAACACAAAGCCCAACTCGCCAAGAGGTTGAATAACTTGTGTCAAATCAAGAACAACATGGAAACAGATCCAATCACTTAAACTCAGATCTGCAAACAGAAAAGAAAAGATGAGCATCAACAATCTGTCCCATTTATTTACTTTCATTACTATTCCTTCAACCATGACAAACTTTCATGATTCACGAATTGTTTATGATTTGTCTGGTTAAAGTTGAACTGTGGGGCCTCCGTAAAGTGTACATTCTAAAGAGTGTGTTCTTCTGATCCACAAACCCCTCATGTGTGAAATCTGCAATGACCACAAAAAAACTAGAAAAGAAGCAATCATAGATTACATAAATTTATGGGAGAAGTTCCACGTTCCACATGTCCATATTGTGAATAATGTTCTATGAAGTTTTCAAAGTGATACGTTGAATAGTAACTG
>JAQQZZ010151420.1:0-12553 GCA_030265115.1 Mopalia vespertina | reverse complement strand
GTGTACTATAACCTGGTTATTGGCAGTTAGTTGCCTATGCTTTGGTGTTGTCATAGGGAATGCAGCCATGAATTTAACTGCGGCAATTGTTTTGAAAGTGTATTTTTTTTTGCATGTATCCATTTAAAATCGCTGACAGTAATATAGAGATAGAACTTCAAAATCATGTGAATTGAGGTAAAAGCAGATTAATTTGACAACATCCTGTATTTGTAAAGTTCTGTCTTGTCTTTGTTTATTGCCAGTGGTGTTGAGGGTTGTTTCCTTCACCCATTGTGCTGGCACACCGTCATACCAGTGAAATAACATTAAGCATGGTGTTAAACCCCAATCAAAGAAAAAAATAAACCTTTCATCGAATAGGTTAGCACACAGTTGTGAAATTGAAATGCTTTAAGTGCATTGTATAAGAATTTGTCAAAGAAATAAAAATAAAACAAGTTAAAAAAGAAAGAAGAATGAAAAGTTTGTATGAGGACTGAAAATAGGATAGCTGGATATGATATTACTTGGGTAAAAAATTGCAAGCTATTCTTCTTTCATAGGGATAACAAAAAGCATAAAGTACTTGTTTTGTAAAATAGGGGAAATATCTGATCTGTTTTATTTTTTTTAATTTCTCATTTCCAGCCCATTGTCTCCACAACCTTGGAATTTGGGGATGTTTGTTATAGGCTCATATGCTAGTGTACACTTAATTCTTTTTGCCAGTCTTTAGTCAGGTTAGTGTAAGAAGGTTGTCTAGAAAAATCAAACATTGAGGTTATACTGTTGGAAATAACCTTTTAGATTTAAAAGAAATCCCTTAAAAACTTTTGAGAATTAGTAAAATTAGTTTTAGTAAACTGTGCGGTCATCACCCGGTAAATCACAACTGTTTAAATACACCGGTACTATGTTATGATGCCATACAGATGCAGATCTTAAATCAAAAATTCATTCCATTTAATGTTGACCCAGAGATATGGAGCTAGGGTGGGAGGGATGAAAACATAACTGAATTTACATGTATTTGTACGTTATTATACCACATTTGAAAAATTGTACGTCGAATCAAGGTTTTGTAAGCAACTACTTAGTTTGAGATAATCTGATTATCCGTATTTATTTATTTGAGTACAGTTTAAACTCAGTTAAAGATAATTTAAATGTTAAATTTTTGGGGTATTTGCAACATCTAGAGAGATATTTCATTCACGTAATGTAACAATTATCAGCTGATTTTCACGTCTTTTATTAGAATCTGAACAATTAACAGCTGATTTCACATCTTCCTTCAGCATTCCATGGTTTAAATAGCTATTATCTCCAGATGACATTTAGTGATTCTCCACAGGTCAGCCACCAGACTGAGCTTTTCTGCCCATGACTAGATCACCTAGATAATATATCCACCAGCCTAATGTTCAGTTCCCAGTAGCTGGTTGAGCTTACCGTACCTTGGTGCTCTCAGAACCAGGAGGCTGATTTGAGGTGTAAATTTGATCTCTAGGTCTTATTGCACCGGCAGGTGGTTGAAGGAGCTTCCTGTTGCCCTGGTCCTCTCAAAGCTCAGGGGCAACAATAAGCTGATCTGTTGTGAGGTCTTGTGATTGTCCTATTTTGTCTTAGTTTATACCATTAGAGATGTTGATGGTATGTCCTTTGAGCCAATGGGTTCACTCCCATCATATGAGTGAAATAACCTTAAGTATGATAATAACCTAAATCAACCGAAGACAAAAACCCCACTCTTTCAGATGAGATATATGAATAGAATAACCATTAGAACATGTATGTGGTAAACCCATGCTCTAACAAACAAACAAATTATTTTAAATTTACACAGACATGTTAAAACTGAAACAGACTATGTTAAAAATGTTTTGTGACGAACGTGTATGACGAATGAAGTACGTATGTATTATTATGTAATATTTTTTAAGAACCTTCCCTCCATGGCAATGTGAATAAATTGTATATGAAATTTATTGAGGACTACAGGGAAGGGCAAATTTTTTTATTTGACTGTAATTTTTTCTCGTTAAATAAAGTTATTATTATTAATATTATTATAGACCACTTAGTCATAAACCAGGACCATCTTGTGTAGTGATATTTGGTAAATTACAGTAAATTGTGCAGTCTTCACCAGGTAAATTACAACACTGTATAAATACACCAGGACTATATCTGGATGTCGTACCGCTGAAGATCAATGCAATCAGTTTTCAAAGTTATAACAAAATTTTTTGTTAAATCAAAAATTTGTTCCATTTTATGTTGACCCACATAACACATTTTAATCAGCTGGATTTGTTTGTAACTGTGGCTAAGAATAAAGATCCGTCACATGACTTCCTGAGAGGTACATGTATGTTATGGCACAGGTTTATCTCCGATTGCAGCTTGAGTCTGCATTGACCAGCTAGATGGTACTTGCTGGTTATAGGCTGACATTCAGTCTACATAAAATGAACTCAGTAAGCATGTTTTACAGATGTTAACTACATGTACAAGATAAACCCAAACCACAGAGCTTATTTTCCGAATACAGAATGATTATAAATAAATATGGGATAAAAATAATTGTGAATTACATATATAATAGTATTTAAATCAGATGTAATTACCTACTCACTACTGTTTTCTAGTACATGATATTAGACATGTTTATGTTGACAGATCGTGTTATAAATGCCTTTTTTATTTTTATTGTACAAATATAAACATGGAGCATTTGTTATCTTCACAGAATATGACCCTATTGAATGCTGTTAGGATACTATTTTATGAGGTCTAGCTTCCCAAAAAATAATAAACAAAAAGAATACTATTTTTTCAGATATAAAATGCATAAATCCATAACAGAGAGTTAGTTAGGGAGTTTTCTGATACAGTTAAGAATTTTGTCTCGATACTCTACATAGGTGTGGCACAAAACACCAATCAAATCGCTCCAACATTAACAATATCTGTAAATTTGGCGTAAACATTGCATGCTTTGATGAGTCTGTGAATAATAAGGATAGCATATGATTAGCACATTGATGACTTCTTAAAGTGTCTCATTAACAGTACATCTGAGTACACAGAGCTTATTGATGATACCTGTTAAAAGCCTCCTCATACAGAGAGTCATTGTTTTCTATTGTTTAGTTCAGCCAGTGTCAGTCAGTATACAGGTGCTCTAGTACTACAGTATACCTCCTAAAAAAATTCATACTTAATAAATATAAAAATTTTACTTTCATTTTGATACTAGTGCCAAATTCAAATGTACATTTTCATTTATTTGACAAAAGATTTTATAGAATGACAAAATAGTACAATATTAGTATATTACTCTGAAATAACCGTTTCCCCCTCAAAACATTCATAGATCAACTATTAAAATTTTATTTCAATTTTTAATTTAGCATTAAATTTTTGATTTTCATTAATTTTAAAGAAGATTTTAAAAAAAAGCTGAAAGCTCTTAGTAACATTTTTATTCTGTTACAAGCATTCTGATACATATATGTCTAGTCCTTGGTTGTTGACAATGACGTTGGGAAAGATTTTCTTCACCTATTATTTCGCCCTCTTGCTAAGGGCAGTTTGTGTGAAGAGTAGCAGTACTGCCTTTACTTAGCACTGGATGAAAATTAACTTTCCAACATTATGGAAATGCTTCACATCTTGGTTGAGCTAGGGTCAATTATTGTTGGAATACACCACCTTCATATAAGTGAAATACCCTTAAGCATGGCGTAAAAGAACAATCAATCAAAATCACCCATTATCTTACCCACTTTCATATCAGTGAAACAAACTTTACCAAGAAAACAGAAAACTTTTCTGTTGGGGATTTTAGGTCCATTTTTAAACACATATTAAGGAAATTTACTTCAGTTGCTTTGATTTCTGTCGGGATAATGGGGATTATTTTCTCCCATTGACCTTTGATTTAGCAAAGGGCGTTAACAACTTGCCTTCATCAGCCGACCCAATGACAGAAAATCAAAATAAGTTATAAATGGATATCATAAGTACCTGCTTAGGTTGTAGCTACTATTGCTGTCTGCATATAGATTCACATGTCTACCAATGTCTGGCTCCTGGTGGTCCAAGTTATCTGTGTGTTGCACCAACTACCTTCAGAAGGCCCTGTGCAAATTTAGAATTGTACCGAAATTTTAGTTTAATATACTTCCTTGTTGTTTTTCACACATTATTCATAAAAAAAAAATTATTTAATAATTTATCTGAAATCATTTTTGTTTTACCAATCAAACTTTTAAAGGATCTGACACATAGTATTGTTAGTTTCACCAGAGGCCAGCCTCTGTCTAAGTACGGTTCTTAATTATGTTCTTTAATTAAGACTTCAATAATTATTTGGTTTTTATGAGGTTTTCGCCCTGTTTTCCAACGTAATAAGTCAAGGAGCAGTGTGAAGTGGACAATTCGTCATCATATAAGTGAAATACCCTTGAGTACGATGTTAAAACCCAATCAAACAAACAAACAAACAAATCAATTACTGTTGGAATACACTGCCAAAATACATGTATAATTAAAATACCCTTAGTCGATGGAGAAATCAATCGATCAATCTCAATTTTCTCAGTACATGTATAACAATAGAATCCTGATCAATTGAGATATAAAATTTTGAATTAGAATCTAACCCAGGGGTTAGTCAGATATACTAGACAAGTGGCCCCCAGTAATATATGTGTCTCACGACCTTTGACCTGCCACTGATCCGGCTCCCCTTAAAAAATCTCTCTACTATTCATCTGGGGCTGTGTGGATACAGAAGTATGTGAATAACAAACATACCTATTGATGGAGGGAAAAAATGTGCAGGGTAATTTTTGTAACGACTGTTATCATATTTTAGTGACATGGCATTTGTGGAGATTAACAAGTAAGAATATTTCATGTAATAGGCCAGTGTTTAACTCTGACTTTTACCATAAACTAGAGTACTGCTGTGATGCCTAGCTTCTGTGGCTAAGTTAATATCAGAAAATGTACAACTTTGGAAGTTCTTTAATATTTATTGTCAGAATTGTGGATCATATATGGGGAATATTGTTTCTTAAACAGTGTTAGTTTAAGAGTTTTGGTGAGGAATTACTTTTGATCAGTGTTTTTTGAGGATCCAAAACCAATAGAACTAGCAGATGTTCACTGGAGAAATCAAAATTCTGGAGAAGTTGGCAAAATTCCCTTTAAATTTAGCACAACGTATCTTCAAGTATGTTTCCAGTTTCAAGTGAATGTATGCTGAAGTTTATCTGAATTCATGAACTAAAGTGACTATAGCAAGCAAAACAGTCGTAAACCGGATATTCTCATTTGGAATTTGAGTGCAGTTTTCTGAAGTAGACGTTTTAGCCAAACTAGTTGGAGTTGTTAAGCTTTATTTTTAAATGTTTTTTTTTACTCTGAATTTCTGAAGTGTATTTTTTAGAAGAATTCCTGAAAGTGGAATTTTAAATGGAATTAAATTTTTGAACAGGAAATTAGAAGCTCTAACTGAACGCTGAAACTCACCTTAATATGGAGGTTTTAGTTATGTACATGTAGCTGACTGAACTGGTTTGCTTGAAGAAGGCTTTGCTGTATATCCTACTAAGCTAAGTAACCAACACAATTAATACAGGAAGTGTACATTGATAGTGGTATCAAAATAGCGATAATTTTCAGAATAATTTTGTTTTGAGTTTAAAATTTAAATATTTAAACGTTATAATGATTATATTTGATGAAAAAAGTAAATAATTCTCAACTATGAATAGATTACTCTTATCTCACAACCTTAAACTCTCAATGTTTACTTTATTTAGCATTATTTAAGCGCTAAAATTTATATAAAATAGTGTATTCCTTGTATATGAAGATAATTTAACATTTTTTGTAACTTCAATATAATTATATATTATAATCTCCAGCTCAATTCAAAATTTAATTATGCATATCCATGGAGTCTAAACTTCCTTGTGTGGGATTTCCTTTTTAAATTTTATCCCAGAAAATTGAATTCTGGTTTGGGGGATGTAATCAAAGTAAGGACAAAATATACAGATAATGAATTAAAACCACGCATATTTACTTCCTGGTCCCTGTATGTAGAAGTTTGAAGATATAGCCTAGATCCACATGTATATAAACATAAGGTCCACTTTTTTCTATCTAATTAATTCATTGCAGTCCAAGCTGTTTTAATGAAGTCCTGCAGATATTACTAATGTAGCTGTCTCAGAGTATACTAAAGACGTAGCTAGTTAAAGTAAGTGAATAGTTCCTTAAACCTGGATTTGTTGCCATGACAACACAGGTATAAATAGCACCTGCACTTAGTTGTCCACCGAGGGTTTGTGGGAAAAATCTTGTTATTGTAAAGTAAACATTTTTCAACAATATAAAAGTAAAGTTACTATAACTTTATCTATTCAACAAAAAGTCAGGATGATAAAAAAAAAATGATACATGTAAAAATAATTGAATTTTTTAATATTTTTTCCTGTGTGTTTTTTTTTTAATGAAAAGTTGACAGTTTTCATAGAGACAATTAACATAAATTGTGATACAGCTTCATTGGAATTCACTCCGAATGTTTCTTTGTCATGACTTTAGTGAAAGAATGGTGAACAGAAGGCCTTAATTAATATCATAGAGGGACTAGCCTATTTTAGTATTGAGCAGAGTGACAGTGAGCTTGAACTGGTTAGCTGACATTCTTTCAGTTACAGTCAGACCGGCTTCAGGCTTTGTCTCCGCTTAGGCCTCTTAATTGACATATCACAGCCGTCATAAATTTGTTATACCTGAGCTAAGCAAGGCTCTATATGGCCAGGTAGGCTTTTTGACTTTTTACCTGTAGTTTTTGATTGTGCTGATGATTAGAGAGGAAGGCTGAGTCACCGCACTCCTCATTAGATCTTGTGGTGTATAGACAAGACTGAGCCAGATTCTCACTAAATGTCAAGTTTTCTGTTGAGAAGGATGTTGAATAAGCCAGGTTTAACGACTTTCGTAGGCGAGTCGTTCTGTCCGACGACCAGACTTCATCCTCTGCTGAATTAATGCGGCTTGTTAACGAAAGGGCAAGTTCCCAGGGTTTGCTCTACACCAGGTGAACTTCAAAGGGATTTTTAAGGTGTCAGAGGAGTAAGGGTCGATCTACCTGGATATTTTTAAGATTTATATCTGTTTAAATTTTTGCCATGATGAGTTACTCTGATGGGAATTCCGATGTAACAGATTATGATCATACGGATGTGAAATCTGAGTCCAGTATGAAGAATGCTGGTCAAATAACAAGCGAAAGTTTGAGAGACGATAAAAGCAAATCTGACGATACCAAAGATTTGGCTTTTAGTGATTTACATTCCACAATTGAAGATGGATTCTTCTTTAAAAAGTCCAGATCAAAACCATGCCAGGAGACGTCTTCGTCAATACAACCAGACTTGACAGCTAGTGTGAAAGATCATGCTGACCACATACCTGGTAAATATGCTGTAAAAATAAGGAAAATATCCATAGCAGAAGACGATTTTGTTCCCACAGCTCGCCACAGATATGTTGATAAACTTTCTGATCAGTCAGTTCCAATGTCAAGCTACAGGGACAGTAGTCCAGCCAGTGCTGATACGAGAAGTGATCAAATATGTAGTGTATCAAGTGATACCAGCTTAGAATCAATGTCCAATCAGCATGATGAAGTCTCAATGCCAGTTCTTAACCCTGGAAAAGTGTTGCGTATGTCTGATATCAATAAGGACAGGACCATCAAAGAGTCAGGTCGTGGGAACATGAGTCCCGTGTCTGATGGTAACCATGAAAATGCTAACAATGATCTTAACCCTGACATTCCTTCTGGAAGGCCACTCTCGCGTCAGTCCAGTTTCAAAGAGCAGATAAATACCAGTGGGTCAACTACCAAACCTACCCTCACTAGATCCAACTCAAAACCCCTCAACACAGATAACCTAAAATTCAGAAGAAACCTAGAGCTCTGGGGAGGGAGGAGTGAGGTGCTGAGCTCTCGATGTGAAAGTATCGCAGATCTTCGAACTACAAGTAGGTCACTTTCTCGCAGTCACAACTCACCCATTGGTCAAAATCTGAGCTCCGCCAGATCAACCGTGTCATTGTCCAGAGCAAAAGCTGATGTTGGCGGTCTTGTGTCCAAATGGGAATCTGGAAAAACTAAAAACTCTACGGAAAAATCTATACATTCCAGTGCTCTCAACTTAAGTCTCCCTATCAGAGAATTACGAGATCAGATTAAACCAAAGCCGAAGTCTCCCTCACCGAGAGTTGTTCTTGCTAAAGCAGGATATAAAGATGTCAGGCAAAAGTGGGAAACAAAATCTAGTGCAAATTGTGATGATGATGACAAACCCAAAACACATTTGACCTCAAAAAGTTCAAAGGTCAGATCTTCTTCAATAGGTGAAACTGTTCTGGCAAATATGTTGTTACATTCTCCGAAAGAAGGAATTACCATGGTTACACGAAAAACCTCAGGATCAACTTTTTCTGAGAAAATTTGTGAAAAAAAGTTTGCAAATCTGGACAAAAAAATTTATTCTGGAAAGTCCACCTCAAAATCATCTAAATCAGATTTGTCAAAAATGTCTGTGACCAATGAATTTGTGAGCGGTGACAAGGATAAATTGTATGTGAGAAAAACTAGTATAAATAAGCACTCCTCCGATAGTAGCTCATTTGAAGACAATCCCAATGTGAAAAAGTCTGACAATGAAATTCAGTCAAGTGGACCAGTTGTGAGATCTGTTTTAACTAGCCCAACGAAAACAGAGTTCAGCAGGAGTAGCTATGAAAAATCTTGCTCTGCAACAGAGACATCTAAAGCAGAAAGTCAACAAGATATAGTAGGTGATAAAGATGAAAAAAGTGTAGGGCATGTGGACCCTGTGTTGGGTTTAGGAAGTGGGTTACCTGCAAACGAATGCAGTACAGAAGTTGATAACTCTTATAACAGGAATGAAAATGTGAGAAATAGAAGTCTTGAGGGTGTAAATAGTATAGATTTAAAAGTAGATGAAAAAGAAATAGTTTGCAAAGAATCAGAGTCGAAAACTTCTAAACCTCAACCACCTAAAGTTTTACCTAAAACTAAGTCAAGAGTTCTCAAAACTGAAAGTAAATTTGAAACAAATGTTGATTCTACTGTTGACTCTCATGGCCAAGATTCTGTCAGTATTTTGTATAATAAGCAAGTTCAAATGGATAAAAGTGTATCCAACCGTGATAAAACATTTAATAATATTTCTACAATACAGAAGAAGGATAACAAAAATATCAATTTGCAGGATAAATATGTTTCAAAAGTATCTTCTCGTAGCCCGGTTACCCACTCAGATCTAATTAGTAAATTTGAACAGGGAATGGTAAATGTGAAAGCGAAAGATAGAGTGTTAGGTGTAAATTTAATAAAGCGTGATAATGTAAAAGTTATAGCGAGGGCCCATGATGATCAGATTTTTACTAAACAGAGAGCAAAGTCCCCAGGTACTAATGTAATTCCAAAACGAGGATTTGAAAGTATCCGAAACAATTGGGAAGGCAAGAGCTCTGAACTAAATGAATCTATTATTAACAGATCAACTGAAAGCAATGCACCAGGTCACTCGCCGAGGAATACTCGCCCTAAAAACTTACAAAATACCACGAGTGAATTTTCATCAAACAGAACTACTCACAGACGGACTGGTAGTTCAAATTTACGTCAAGACTCTGGGATACACGATACACGAAATTCGCAGACATTTATTTCAAGACATGATGATAGTATTTCAGGAACTAAGACAGATAGTGGACAAAGTGACTTGGAAAAAACTTTCAGCGATTCTTCAGAAACCCAGCCGCGTAATATGTCTGAAAGTTCTGTTGGTCCACCAGAAACGCTCAGCTCCTTGAGCGATGTTCTTAGCGCATCAGATTCCGAGGAAAGTGGAGGACAATTTTCCGATGCTGAAGATGTTTTTCGTGATTCTAAATTAAATAGTTTACCAGTAGAGAATCCACATGAAAAACCTCTTCTAGTCACAACAACTGAAGATAGACTTGTCTCTAAAGAGGTTTTGACAAAAGTCGATAACGGAACTGTCCGAGCTAAAGTTGCAAAAGTGGTACCTGAGACTTCCTCACCTAAGTCTCCATCACACACACAAACATTTCGGGCCAAAAGGTGTGCAACTTATGTGGAAAAAGTAGTAAACTCAGACAATTCCAGTTCACCACAAGAAAAGTCAAAACCAGCAGCAACCAGAAGGCATGGCAAGCGAGAAGAAAAGGCTAACTTACATTCAACTCCAGTAATGAATTCTTCAGTTGCAAGAAAATTACAATTTACAGGAACTGTTTCTCAGGATTCGAGTTATACACATTCTCTCGGAGGTAGAAATAATAGTCCGTCTAGTCCGGTTGAAAAACGATCATTAATGCGACCAAAATTTAAGAAGTCACCAAGTGTTCCTGAAGGTCAAGATATGCAGAAGAAACCTTTAGTTTCTAAGAACTCTGCTCCTAATTTGACTAAGTCAAGAAAGACTTCTTCAACTACAAAATTAAACACTAGTTTTGATGAAGGCCAAAAGCAAAGGAATAGTGACCGAAGAAGTGGTGTTGAAAAATCTCCTCGCGAGAAAAATGTACCTAGTGTTTTTGAAAGACTTCATGCGAATCAACCGGTGCGAAAAACCCCAGTTGGGAGAGATTTGAGAGAAAACTCTGAGCAGCCAAAACTTAAAAAGACTGTTTCAAGATCATCTTTAAGAAAGTCTGGTAATTCAAGCTCATTAAAACCTAAATCTGAATCCCTGGACACCGACGAGAAAGATAATGTTCCAACACCTACAGCAATGCAAGATTCGCAAAATGTTAATACAGGTTTGAAAAGTAACCAAAATGGTGAAGATGACTCTGCATTTTCAGAGCCACAAGACGAAGACATGACCAATACTGAACCTCCATGTCAAAACGGGCATTATAGTTCCGGAACTGAAAAGACATTAAACAATGCAAGTGGAGAAAAAAAGTTGGAAAATAAAAATCATAAAAATAGTGTAGTGCCTCGGAGTGAAAATGTTCAAAATGGTGATGAAAGAATTGAAACTATAGCAAGGCCTTCCCCAAAACCAAGAAAGAGAAATTTGGTAAAAATTGAAAATGATGCCAAATCTATTGAGACAAATGTTTCAACCAAAAATGATGAAAGTAATCGGGAAATATGTACACCTGAAAGTCCAGATGCTCTAACGGAAAGCTACGGTAATTTCACTAGGACTGAGCAGCGTCGCTCTAGGCGCAAGATGTTACGAGAAAGTGAATCTGCTCAAAATAACACTCTTCAGGATAAACCTGAACAATCAACTGTGGACACAGAAAGAGTCCAAACACAAAATGAATCAAAGGTCACATCAGGTATGTTTCAAGGTCAGATAATATTTGACTAAATTTTAATTGACATGTACTCTTCAATAAGGATAATTGGACAGGTTATGGGTGCATTATATTACTAATATGGTGCTGGGGTAGATTCAATAACCTTTATTTAATTTAGATTATCCCGTAGGACAAAACCTATATTATAAGGCCTGAGCTTGATCACAAAGCCCTCAGAGTTGGTAAGTCCCTATCGTATTTTTAGAAGATTGTTTCCCAAATATGTAAAAATAGACTATGGTATGCAACTGTTTTTCTTTTACACATTTTTTTAATAGGAGAGAATGCGTTCTTCTACATACAAGTTTATTTATATGCAGTTACCTGTATATTGTAAAGTTTTTCTACAAAACCCATGCTTACCTGTATTTTACAGGGTTCCTGGCTTTGAGTTGAGTTCAAAGTAAATTTTAAGTACATTTTTGGTTGCATATTTTTTTGTCAATCCAGAATCACTCACATACCTTCGTTATGTTGTTTTACTTGTTGTTGGGCTTCACCAATAAGTTAAATATTATTGAGTATGGCGTTAAGTACGAATTAATCCCCAATAGGCTTAACCTAATTCTTCCCCCCAGTAGAAGCCGTCAATCTCTCGTTAAACAATAACACAGCGTTACACAGGTATGTCAAAGTAACATCTTCCTGTGAGATATAATTACCACAATGTGTTATTTATAAAGCTTAGGCATCAGGTAAATGGGATTAACTTGACTATTCATGCAATAATATCTTTCAGTTATTGAAATCAGAAATCCATTCAACTGTGGTATCCTAGCATGAAAAGAAATTAAAAAACCAAATAATGTTATTTTCGATTACCTAAGGATATTATAAATTCTCAAGTCATCTTCCTTTTTAATCAATTTTTATGCTGATATAATTTCTATTTTTACTTGATGTAGAAACCAATGATGATTACAGTCTTTAGTTGGCTTTTTGATACACCTTTATTCAATTTTAATTAAACATATGATGTTGGGTTTATTTATATAAAAAAAATACATAAACATGGTGTCCTCTGGTTATCAATCAATCAATCAATCAATCAATCAATCAATCAATCAATCAATCAATCAATCAATCAATCAATCAATCAATC
>JAQQZZ010151409.1:0-12553 GCA_030265115.1 Mopalia vespertina | reverse complement strand
ATCTCTTGTATTAAGTTTCAAGAAAATATTTAGAAATTTATGAGTGTGAAGTTTCTTTTTTGACTGAGTATATATTCAGTAAAAATTCTGAATCGTCTTTCAATGAATATTTAATGAATATTTGGAACACTTCTACTTCTTTTACGCCACCTATAAAAGCAATTTTACATCAACATGAAGTACATTATTTCAACCAAAAAAGCCTTTCAAGTTTAAAAAAAAATTATTTTAAAAAAATTGAAAAGTGAAAATTAAACTTGTAACTTGTAAATATATATAAAAATATATATTTAGATATATTTTTATTAAAACGTTATTTGTGTTGAGATTTTGACGAAATTTTGACGTTAGAATGAAGATTTTTCTAAATGAAATATTTGTTTCAGGTTTCCTCAAGTCAGTGTCTGGAAATTATGATTGTGAAACCTTATAATTGTTTTTAGTGTTGACAGTACGAGTGTCCCTTAAGGCAACCGGCATCGCTTGTTGCCATTTGTGTTCTAATACCTCCAATATTTGATTCAAAACACAAAGAAAAAGACATTACCGGTATATTAGGTGAATCAATTTCTTAGTATGGTTTACAATAATGACGAATAATCAATAAACCCCCATTTACATCATTATCTGTATGTTTACAAAGCCTGATAATGGTGAGAGTACGGTACAAGTTTTATCCCCAAGCCAGGGGGGGGGGCTATCTCATAGATGTACTCAAGTCGGAGCAGTGTACGTGCGCAAAACCCATCTCTATCCAAGCGATTTTGATATGAAACTGACAATTCGATTTTCTACAAACAATAAATCTGAAGGTTCTAAATTTCCTCTAATTCTGATTGATTTTTTATTTGTATTGCACTATTTGACCGTTACGTGATTTTAGAGGGTACCGTGAGTATGTCTTCTTTAACACTGTTAGTGAGAGATTTGCTCAGCTGTGTGTAGGTTAAACTTATGCTAAAACCCTGTTAGTATTTAGCCCCAACTTCCCGTTTTGGTTGATAGTGAACATTTGAAAACAAAAAATAACTGGAAAGACTGCCTTTCAGTCGATATTTAGGCGAAAGATAGCTGACGTTGCTTCTCACAACTTACGCGATAGGTACAGTGCTGCAAAGAATTTGTGTTCCTCAATTCAGCAGTCTCTTCTATCTTAAAACAAACAAAAAATTAATTAATCGATGAACACCATCGAAAAGACCGTGGTTTTCTCTATTCAATGCGATTTTTCTGATTATTTCTTTAGTATAATATCCAAGCCAGACAGTACAGACTATATGCGGTTGTTTGCTGTACGACAAGCGTAATGGGATTATCATGTTATAACTGGGGCCTGTTGCTCGAAAGACTATTAGTAGCTAACATCAGCTTATATCGATAAGAGCGGATTAGAGCTTGACCTTAAAGATGGCGTGATGTCGTCTAATAGAAGATTACATTATATAGTGCTGCCAGCAACTGGCCCCTGCGCTTCCTAGTTCTAGCCTATCATGTCGTAAAAATTTATCAGGGCATTGTGCCTACATGTTCGGCGGTGGTCTGTAGCAAACAGACAGAAAGAAAGTAGAATGAACAGCTCTGATCGAAGAGTCGTAAGCTCCGATGACATCGCAAAATAGTAGAGATTCTTGTGCTTTCGCCTAAAAAAATGGTTGCATGTAATATTTTTCCACTGCTGAAATAAATACTATATACCGTGGTTCTACTGAGGGAAAAATGTAATACTACTCTTTTTATCTGTTTGACATGCAGTTTAAACTTTAGCTGCCTTTAAAGCAATGTGGTCACCGAAACATAATGGATGACGCTTAATTATACAGCATCAAGTGAGATTTTAAAAGAATCTCAAGAACTAGTTTTTTTTAATCTTTTCGTCCGCTCCAACCCTTGCTTCGTGGAACAAGTGATAGCTTAAAACTAACTCTCCATCGTTGAACCCATCCTGAACTGAAACAGAAAGTTTTGCTCGAATATTCATAAATGGATTGTAACTCAACTGAATTAGAATTTGTGTAGGCCTACTCGTTGAACATTTTTCTTTTGTATAATTTTTTCATATAAGTTCAGCTTATAAAGTTTATGATTCGATTTGCAGGATATACGGCCTGAAGTTGGAGGCGCCAAAGGAACTATTTCAAATGAAAAAAGTCTAGAATTTGAAACAACAACTGTAGCGACGTCCTCGTTCGAAAGTGATACGCCAATTGTAACAACAGAAGGGCAATCGCAAGAATCAACAGAAAGTTTTGAGGATACGAACCCAGTATTCTGTGACATCCAGGCTGCATTCGTTTACAAAAATCAGATATATTTAGTATCTGGAGAAGTTATTTACACTTTTTCTAACGTCACTCAACTTTCTGCCGGGCCAAAAAATTTCTTTAAATTGGTCGATATATTTCCCGGAATCTCCCTTACTCTGACAGCAATATACTCTAATGATGAAGAGACACAGACATACGTCATTGACGGTAAGAAGAGGATTTGTTTCAATTCGTCCTCAAAATCCTTTAGATACATAGAAATGATAAGATCATTTCTCTCTGGAATTGGTCAAAAGAACGTATCTGGGAAAATATTAAAAGCGTTTTAAATTACGCATTCAGTAGAGCTTTAAAACTATTTTAAAACGATTTCGTAGGACATATCCGGTAAATAGCAGCCATGGCTTATAGGGCAACTAAGGGTGCACTTTGTGTCATATGTGACGCATTATGGATAAAACACTCGTTCATTATGAGTTTAATATCCAGCCTTTACCACCCATTTTGGCAAATCTAAATATTGGCCTTTAAGTTAATTGTACGGGTGTCCTTTGGGGCATTTCCGGGCACTGGGAATCCAAGCAATATACGCATTGTTAAATTATAGTGTGCTACACTGCTATGTCAAGTATAACGTAACGGAAGTTAAGTTTCTTTCGAATGGTGACAATACAAGGTGGAAACACATTTCTTCTATAATCCAATAAACAGTAAAGTTGCCTTGTTTTTTTTTTGCAGACAACACTGTTCAGACTTATTCACCACCTGGTTTTGGTTTACAATGGAGCCTCATAAAGACGGAATCTCATTCAGATTTCTGGGGTACGTCATACTCCGGTGTCACAAGTGTACATTCCCTCCGCGGTAACGTGATTATTTTATTGGGGGACCGAGTAACGCAGCTGGGACAAAGCGCAAACTGTAAATATGCGACATCGTGCTCGGGAAATGTCCTAATGTCCAAAGACAAAAATGATGTTCCAGACGAAGTGACGGCTTCCTGCTCCCTTAGCACAATCAAAGCAATAATGTTCAATGACAATTTATTTTATTCCTTCACAAGAGATGAAAGTGAAACTAAAGGGACATGGGCCGAGCTTGGAAAAGTGAAATGCCATTGACGTTTTACGTTGTATAAAAAGGGAGCAATATGTATATATTGGGAATAAGATGGTCAAGAGTCTCCCAATTAAGTCATGATCGTTATAAGTTTGCTGAAACCTTTCAGGCCTTTCATATATGACCTCGTGTATATTATAGAAGTCAATAAGGCGACAACTTGTTACATTATTCCGCACGGTTCAATATTTCTTCGTATCGGCTGTTTCGATATGTCACATTATTACTTGTACGGATACGTTATTGAACTAATTCTCACTTTAACCTGGGACACATCTGATCAAGGAGGATTTGTGACTTTTGGTCAGATAGGCCAAACGAACCTGACTTATCAATACGATTGCAGCTTACGCATATACTTTTACCATATATCCCCTTTGCTGTATATACAAATAAGTTTCAACAATCGTAGCTCTTCTCAATATAACAATGCTATGGTTTCTCCTTGGCTGATACAAGTCACACGCCTGAGTATTTCTCTGACGGACGATTGGGAGTATATACAACATCTTCACTAAGTGTTGGAGAATGTTTTCTTGTCTAGTATCTACAATTGCTTTGCATTGATGATGAAGATAATCACTTTCGAGTGAGACGTGGCAATAATTCATATTAATGACATGTGTGTGTGACATCTATGCTGAATACCCTGTTAGTCAGCCGCACACAAGCGATTCTACGCCGGCGACTAAACATCTCAAGGAAATCGCTCAATGAGCGGTGAGCTTGCGACAGGCGACTTTACACTTCTTGAAAAGAATCGCTCTAAGTGCAACAAAGCAGTCGCTGACGGGAAATCTCTTGGAATTAGTCGCCCACGGAGAATCGCAGGTGTACGCCGGGCTCTAGGTAGTGTAGATATTTGACGAGCTTGTAATGATTGCTTTATTCAACTTATAACTTAGCTTCAAATGGGATGAAAGATAAACGATATGATTGTGATATTGTGGACATATGCGTGTACGTTTTCTAACGGTGCAGAAGAATGGATCTTGGCCAGTGTTGACCGCTTCATAAAGTTCACGAAGGACAGTCGTAGTAGGAATGATTTTTTTCAGTGAATGTTGTTGTTTATATAGCTACTGTTTGTTAAGCTAGCTCTGCTATAAACAAAAGCGTGTGAAAAAATATTCGAGTGCAAGCTAAAAAAATAATATAAAGTAAATTCATAGTAAGTGTTTTTGTTACGAAATTTTGGCAGTTTTATATAAATATGGCAGTTTATAATTGTATATACTTTAGGTATTGAAACAAACCTTCAAGAAATACTGTAAGTGATGTTAAAATAAAGAATGACAGCCAAAGGAGTATATATACGTGGTCAAAACGGTTCTGTCATATTACAAAATTCTACAGCTGGTATCGGCTACTAAACTTAGTAACGCGTGTTAATAATGTTATGTTGATGGAAATATCATAATAATCGAGTACGTAGACACATTCATATAAAGAAAAGACTATTTTAAGTTACAGAAAGAAGGTGACAGTGTCCAACTAGGAATCTGTGTGCATTAAAACTTAACAATGCCATCCTAAACCTGTGCGCAGACATTTCATGGTTGGTTTAAGTCGCGTGAAAACCGCGAAAAATAAAAGTAATTCTAGGTGCTGGGCAAAACCTGAGTCAACTAGCAACTCTATAGCTCTTCTATGGCTTTACCAAAAACGAAATTCTAAAAAAGAAACCGCGAACTATCTTAAATAAAGTTGTTTGGGTGAATGTTACTTCAACTTCTCGAGACAAGGTGTGTCCTGACGCGAAACTCTATTCCGCACCTTGTCACACTTTAGCCATATTTGTAGTCAAACGAGGAGGAGTTATACCTCATAGTTCGAGTAATCGGCAATGTGCAGCAGCCTGTAACCATGATGCCTTATATTACTCTGCAATAGGTCCAAACATTGAAATACATAAAAAAAAAACCCATTAAAAACAAAGTACGGAACAATTTCATCGTGCCGCTGTAACAGACAACCAAGGAGACGCATAATTAGGGCCAGTGATCGAAAAGAATACTGTCTTTCTCTGCTGTTTACCATGATATTTCTGCAGAGGCGTTACATTGTTTGAAAAGTGGTAGATGTATTTGATTGGCTTCTTCGTTTTTTTCAATTGGCTTTGATCTTTGTCTGACCGCCGCAACGGGGTATGTGTGGCAAGACTTATGACAGAACTTCGTGGAGACATCAGACTTGCCTTGGGAAGATGATGTTACTTATGCCGTTGGAAACATTTCGAAGTGAATAACAGCGAAAAAACTTACAAGCACCATTTTCTTTTTTGTTTTCTGTCGCCATTTTGAAAATAGCAGAGGGAACTTAATATCTGTTATTTAGAACCTAAAATAGATTTCGAACTCCTATCATAGAGTAGAGCGAACAGTAGATGGTAAATAATTAAAGATAAAGATATAAATAGCACTAGAAAAAAACGCTTCATGTTTCGTGCACGCCAACTGGTGAAAATAATGTCCATGTATATTGATTCTGACCGTAACCTTTTACAGGGGTGTACAAGGGTTTGGATCAATCAGTGATCCTCGATTAAATTAGAACACTTGCACCAGGCATATCGAAGGGATCTTCTTTAAGACGCATATCTGTATCATATACCACACCTTACATATGTATTTAACTTGAGTTGTCTAGAAGTTTGAATTACAGACGAGGTCGTAATCATATTGGGTGCTTTTATTATGTAATATTTAACAATTCGCTGGTAAACATAGTAATCACGTGCAAGAACGAAAGGCCAAAGCATTGTCCTTAACGTGAGTATCTGAAGTTGTTTTGTGTTGATAAATACAATCAATATTATGTAAGAAGGGCACATATTAATATTAAATGATGGAAATGTGTATAAATAATACCATCGACGAGCTGATGAGTCGTTTGTCGATTGACCAGCTCGTATTACTGATTTATCGATGCTATCTAGTTACATAATCTTGCTCTACATGTAGAAATTGTTTTTGTTTTCAGTACGGCATTGTTGATGCTAACTAGCTAAATGTGATTTCATCAAATAAAGCTGGTTTATATACCAAACACACGTAATAAAACCGAGTCACATGACAGCATGTCTTTGCCCAGACGATAACTGCATTGTTTACCTATGCGCAGGCGACCACAATATGCTGGTCGGTTTCGACTACAATAAAGCTGGTCAGTTGCGACTACAATAAAGCTGGACGGTTCTAACCACAATAAAGCTTGTCGGCTTTGACCACAAAAATCCTGGCTGGTTTCAACCACAAAAAAAGTTGGTTGGTTTCAACCAAAAAATGGCTGACGAAGTTTATGACGGTCAGTTCAAAATTTGATCAATTTAGTTATTTTCTTGGAACTGACCAAGTTTTCAGGATATTTTTGTTTTGGCACAATTTTGACCAAGTAAACTCAGAGAAAGGAATGATGTATGCAATTAAATGCATACCATCATTAAATAGCAAACTTGAGCTAGGTACTACATTTAAAACAACAATAAAATAGAGCACAAGTATAGTGTCAGCAATTTTATTTTAGATTTCATATATGGTTATAATTATAAGCGCAAACCGTTTTCCAGGTTTCAGTTGAATCAGTTCTTTTATAATAGTTTTTGCCGCAGCTCTCTTACTCTTGTGGATTTCTTTGGGGCTTTTAATCTAATACATCCTTCTTGTAGTAGGTCAAAGCTTGTTGCCACATGCAACAATGGACATGTTTAGTACATAGTGGACGGAAATTAATATGTATAACGCCTTTGTGACCAGTAGGGCTTTGTCTGAATAAACAACAGCTTTTGTTGACTGTGAAACGTACAGCCTGTATTCACAGTTTGTAATGACGTATTTGTGGGCATGTGTGGCCTTCTTACTTGTTGTTGATAAAACCTATGGAAAGGAGCTGGAAAAGAAATGAAACAAACAGGTAAAAACAATATAAGACGATTTTTTTTATCATGAATAGTCAATGACTTATGCAGGTGATATAATATATTTGTAAATCAGCGCCTGATCTAGGCCAAAAGTTCGGGCACCCATCATTTCCTATCCCAAGCGATGTCATGCCACATGGAACAATCACACTGAGTTTAATTTAAATTCCACATGAAGTTTTGAAGTTAACATACAGATGACAAATTTAGACTTTGGTTCCAGGTGGCGCCACCTGTCGGGTGACATACACCAAAATCAATCCGAGGGGAGTCTTATCGCATGGAACAATCACACTAAGTTTGATTCGATTTCCACAAGAAGTTTTCAAGTTAACAACAAACCAAATTTAGACTATGCCAACATGTGGCGCCACATGTAGGGCGTAACCTGTAGACAGACATATACCAAAACTAATCCCAAGTGACGTCATGTCACATGGAACAATCACACTAAGTTGATTTGAATCCCACAAGAAGTTTTTAAGTTAACATACAGAAGATATATGTAGACTTTGCTACCAGGTGGCGCCACCTGTCGATCGACATACACAAAAATCAATCCCAAATGAAGTCTTGTCGCAACAAACACTCAAACTAAGTTTGATTCTGTAGGCCACCGCTTTGATTCGAATTCCACAAGAAGTTTTCAAGTGAATAAACAGAAACCAAATTTAGACTATGCAAACAGGTGATATATAACCAAAATCGTTAAAAATTCGAGTGGTTTTTGAGCCGACACAATGGCCGAAATACTTTAAGAATTACAATTGAAGGAGAGGGACAATGAAAATATTATGCATAAATATAGTATCTTACATATAGTATACAATGGAGCAGCGTATGAACCTGCCTAATAGTTGTGTCAAAGTGATTGTCTGATATGACAATCTGCAACATCTTCGAAGTCTACAGCGATAAATCCTTAGATACACAGTTTCTATCCGCAACAGGATAATTAACAAAATCCTTGAAGGGACGGGTATGTCCAGATCCAGTATTAATACCTTTACAGAGCTATCCAGGCTAGGTTCATAATTTAATAAAATAAAATGCTGTCCGAATGTACCATAGTCACATATAGCCAAATTCATCAGTGTATTTATCTCTATATCCGTTGGCTTGGCTGACTGCTGGATTAATTCTATATTGTCTACCAAGACGGATCCTCCCGGAAGCAAAAAACCAGGCGGATTCTCTCGACAGCTGAAACCCAGACGGGTTCTCCATGCAGCAGAAACCCAGACGGACGTTGTCGGCAGCTGAAACCTGAACGGACCCCACACCCAAGTGGACCCTCCCAGCAGCTGAAACCCAGACGCTCCATCACGACAGTTCGAAACAATTCGATCCCTCCCAGCGTAAGAAATTCAGATATTTATTGGCATTTATGGATAAGATGAGCACGTCAACAAATATAACTAAATATTAGTAGTTTTGCAGGATTACTCTGAAATCTCAGGGGTAGCTAGAAATCGATTTCAAGTTCATGGGGAGGTGGGGGTAGGGAAAGCTGGAGAAGTCGATTTTAAGCTAACCCCCGCCCCCTCTCCCTCCTCCACCAACCCGATAATATGAGCTCTATCTCAAGATACCAGAGAATAGTGAATGGAAATCGCAACTCTTGCTACTCGAAAATAGCCAGTCCGTCCTGGCAGCATGAACCAAGACGGTCCGCAGTAAAACTACACTCATTCCAATACAACGATAATGCCGATACCGAGGCTGTACGTGGATTGAAATGATATATGTAGCTATGGCATACCGTGTTATTGATCACTCTTATCTTTATTTTGCGCATTTTTAACTCTTTTTAGCATATGTTCAATTCTTTTTAAACTATGTGAAACACTTTTTCGCTCACGTAAAAGAAATAATTCACATATATGTCAAATCAATTAAACATATTTTAAAATGAATTCGACATACGTAAGACTTACCAAATTTTTTTTTAATGTAGAGTATTTATCAAGTATTGGTTCGTATGACCAAGTTTTAAAACATATTTGTTTAACATGTATGTTTTAACGGCACAACAATATCGGACGGATCATTTTTGTCGGCTTTTTTCGATCAAGTCGAACACCCTTCGACACTTTCCGTACCGGTACAGTTATCTCGGATGTAAATGGAAGCAATAATATTACACGAAAACGTGTAAACCGCCGAATGTTTTGTGCGCATGCGTGGAAATCAACCATAGTACTCCGCAGATTTGTATATAAAAAAATCCACATCAAACAAGCTCGTTACTCGGGTAAAATCTCATTTAAACAAAACACTGTTCCTTTTTTATGTATGATTTGTTGCAAATAATTCAAATTTCGTCCGCTGTAAGTATTTTAATGATGATATAGCTCCAATGACGAACACAAGAATTACCTTCAGACGTAAACAATAAACACGTGGATAACTGAGTCATATGATGAAAGTATATCCATACGAGTTACCTCCCGTGAAATGACTGGAAGTCAGGGGAGGTAACTTTGAACACGAAAAAAGACAAACGAGTCAAAGTTTTTTCTGATTGTTTAAAGTTAATACAAACTTTCACCAGAGGACCTGGTGGATAAAACTCAACGTTTTTGGTATGGTGCATGCCACTACTGAATTTATGAAAGTCGTACAAGCTCTTACGCAGCCATTTATTAAACAAACGTCGGTTGCCTATATCACACTGTGGAGGAGGAACTGTTTCTAAGTTTGAGATATGGAACTCTTTTGTGCGTACGTCAAATATATATTTTATTTTACATATGTAAAAATGATTTGCCCACATGATTTTTTATTCGTGTGAGAACCTTGTTTACGTATGTCTAAAATAACTGCTTGTAAGTAAAATACAGCCAACGGAATTCAACAAATGTAGATTGATGGTAGACATGAGGAAACCCCTTGCCATATAAATCATGATATACAGTTTATCTAAATATGTGAGTAAACAAAGCAATTATAACCTGCCTTTAGAAAATGACACGATCGGCCCAAATTTGCCATGGATTGCCAGGATTTATCGAAATACTGTAAGTTTAACTAAAACGGTAACGTCCAAAGTAAAAATATTCAATGGTAATAAGTTTATATATAGCTAGTACGAATCCACAGAAATCAATAGAATACTATATTGAATATTCTGATCATATAATATTTTGGCTCAATTTTGGGTTCTTAGTTTTCATTAATGAATAAAGTTAGTGGTGAAATTAACGAAAAAAATTCAATCTTTACTATTTTAGATAAATACACGTCAGTCATGGGATTCATGTTACAAAGCAAAAGCGCCGTTACCTTATTTAAGGGTGACCTTATACGCCACTTAAAAAAAAAGATCATTTCATGGATTATGTTACTTTAACAGAGGATGTTAGAAAGAGTATGCACCACGAATAGTCTGTGACCAAATAAGCTGAATAGACCGGAATGACTGCAGGTTCTCGTATGTTGGGTTGTATTCAGCTTCATATTACACTCTGATTAAAGCCTGATATAAAAGACTCGCTTTGTTTTTCTCAATTAAGATCTGACGACAAAGCTTATCGACTACCCCAGTCTAATAGGTGAGGGACCAGGGGACACCCAGGCCCCGGAAGCTCTGAAAGAGAGGAAGCTCGGAGAAGCGATTTCAGCTATTTCGGGCAATGAAATTTGGATTCAGAGCCACAGTAACAATTGTCTTAATTTGTGTGATTTATTTTTTCCGAAAGTAAGAAAAAGGCCCTTTTTTTTAACCATCTGACGTAAATTAATCCTTATCATCTGAATAGTGCGAGAATAAGAAATGTTCCATATGAATTGTCTGCATTTGTGGATCGACTAGCTAGCCAAAAAATTCCAAAAATTCCAAAATTCTGCGATCGAGTAATTAGGATATCCCGGATAATCGATATTTCGTATAGGGCCAAGTTGTTTGTTTAATTGGGTGTTTAACGTAGTATTTAATGTTTTTGAAGTGTAATGCAATTTAGATTCAGGTTATTTCTCGTTTTTCGTACTATACCAAAAACAGTTTTCTTGAAGATTTATTTTCCCGCCAACTGATATAACCTAAATTCTATTATTTACAAACCGGCGGATATGAAAATAAGATTTCAGAAAAAGGTTATTATTTGTGAAATCAAGCTATTTACATAATGACATCAATGAATACAAATTTAAGATCATGTCGCTGTTTTAGGTGGTAACTTGTTTTAAAACGTTAAAACATAACGGTCAGTGTTTTGTTACTTGGGTTGAAATGAAACAGTTTTATTGTATAGAGACTTATAAGATCCATTTATCAAACTTATAAGCCAGGCGATCTAATATGAATGAAACAGGAATACTTAACCGGTGTTTCGCTGTTTTATTTAACACATAATTAATTCATTATCGTTGACCTAGCTGCAGCATGATTTCGTAATATAAGCCCAGCAAATGTTTTATTATCTATTATTATATGAAATAAAACTGATCTTCTACCGCATTGTTGTAACATAATTCACAGTAGCGATTTTCTCTTGGGGTATTACTAAACCTCCCCGTATCTATGGCTAATCCAGCAGTTCCTACCTTAAACTTAGCAAAATCTCTAATATCCCTCCCTTTAAAACATCGATCAATTCATTAATTGATAAAAATGGCAAAAATCAAAGGACTTAAGATACAGCTTTGTTTTAGGCCTATTGGGCAATCAAAATAATCCGTTATACCATCAGGAGTTCTATATTTTGCCCTAAAAATGTATCATTTGCCCGAAAATTATTTATCATCAATAAGTATATACGTACCGCTAAAAGACAGATCTATACAATATACAATAGTTAATGGAGACGGGTCGAAGCACATAGCCTCGTCAGTTCTGTATTTAGTCGTCTTACCGATTTAGAAAGCATGATTACCTAGCGGGAATGGTCGCCTTGACCTAATAGTTACCGATTTCTCTCCCATTTCTATTGTTGTGTTTGTGTCTGTAATTTGAAGAAACCTTACTTCGAACATGAATGATGGGATAAATAACGATTTGGTAGATAATGAGCAACTGGACTATCCGAACTACAAAAATCATAATGCTATTGCTTGTTTCCTATTCCAACGCAAAGCTTTAAAACAGACAAAAATATTGTTCCTTTTTTTTTACATTGTCCTCATGAATAAAAATCTAAAAAATAAACAAGTGTAGAATTGTCGTTGTTTTGTCTGGAATCATGTCATTGGAATCCACATGTCAGAGTTCAGTTAGACTTTGGGGGGGGGGGGGGGGGGGGGGGGGGGGGTG
>JAQQZZ010151398.1:0-12553 GCA_030265115.1 Mopalia vespertina | reverse complement strand
ACCCATTGGGCTGGCACGTTGTCATATAAGTGAAATACCCTTGAGTACGACGTTAAACCCCAATCAAACAAACAAACGGATTAAAGTCCATCTGTCGCGGCTATCAGGTATATAAACCAGTCCTACGATTTGTCTTCAGCAATCACAGGGATGGTTTTCATGAAGTTTCCTCCCAGTTTTTCTGCGGTATTTAATCTTGGAGCAGTGTGGACAATCCCTCATCATAGCATGTACAATGCAAGTGTATTAACCAGAAAGTCATGAGACAGAGCTGTACTTTTAGCCACAGTAATGAAAAAATCCAGGTGCATAAAACTTTAAAAATTTGTAATGTGGGTCAGCATAAAATGGAATAACTTTTTGATTTAAGACTAATAGATTTGTTAGTACCTTTAAAATTGACCAATTCATACAGTATGAGACTCCATGCTTGGCCACCTAAAATTTGTCGTTTGGAAGGTACAGGACGCTACTTCTGCACCCCAATTGGGACACAGTCCTTTGCTTTGTTTAGCGGCATTGTGACATTACACAAGCTGTCTCCATGGAATTGTTTGAAACCTGTGCAGCTCTAGTTTCCAGTGTAAAATCCCACCCAAGAATAAGGTCCAGTGTGAAAAGGGATTCACACAGCATGGAAAACACCACATCATATATTTGCCGGTGCCCCTATGGCCAGAAGTTTTGAATATTCAGTTGAATTGTATTGTTAGTCAATGGCATAGGTGGCACTGCCTGTTATGATTAACAGATTTATCTCCCTTTTATACAACTGTCCAACCCAATAGGGTTCGATCACCAGGAAGCTCCCTCCAACCACCGACTCATAAAATTACAAATAATTTAGCTATACTTTAGACTGGAGAATAAATCTTCCCCCAATGCTATTAAAGTAAAGAAGGCATTGATTCACTCCAAGTACACTCCCCTAATAGTCAGAGGACAACAAAGTATCATTTTGGCAAAAGGGGATAGCATTTTTAACTTCTATCTACAACTTTTTTTTTCTTTCCTTTCTTTTGACATAACATGGAACTTACCTCGGATTCTCTACACTCAGTAGACTCAAATTTTGTATGAATTTTCTTCAAGAATAAGGTAAACTAAATTCTGTTAATTTTGGAATCTTTAATAGCATATAAAAGAAACAGAATCAGTTAAATAAAATATTTGTTAACATAAATTTACAGTGATGAAATATGTTTTTATTTAAAAATGAAGAGAACAAATAGAGAATCATTGGCTTACATGACCAACACTTTACTGATAAACAAGGTTTTCATTCCTTCATCAACAAAAACATGTCGACAGATAAAAATTACTATTGCAGACCTGTAAGTAAAACAAAATGAAAAAAAAATCTGTATATGTGACTGGCTCCAGCAAAATATGGACTTGCAAGTCATTGTTTTGAGTATTGAGCTAGAGGTAAAAATGGAATACCAGGTCAATATTGAGATTACAAATTAGGCAACCAATAATATAAATAGTACTACAAATTTCCTCATGTGAAAGCTTAAAGACTGTGAAATTGTAATGATTTCTGGAGTGCATAATTGCATGTACTTCTGGTTTGTGTGTTTGATTGGGGTTTAATGTGGTACTCAAAGGTATTTCACTTATAGGACGATGGATTGTCCACTTCACACTGCTCCTTGCCTAATTACGGTGGAAAACCAAGAGAAAACCTCGTAAAAACCACCCCCGTGATTGCCGGAGCCACATCGTGACTCACTCATATACCTGATACTCGACAAACGGACTTGAACCCATGGACGGTACATCGAAGTAGGTTTAGTACGCATACCCGCTAACCAGTAAGCATACCCGCTAACCAGTAAGCATACACGCTAACCAGTAAGCCACGGCCGTGGGCTCCATGTTCTTCTTGTCAGAGAAACGAACTACATTATAGTAAATATGAAGTCGTCTGAATTCTCTGGTGTATAAAGATTACCAGGTTGTAGAATTGTAAAAGTTGGGCAGCTCTCAAAAAGTATTGAAAATCTGATTAAAACAAGAGTATTTGTGATGTTAATCTTAGGCATGTTTAAATGTTTTATATCCCGGAAAGTAGCAACACTATATTTTTAAATGTAAAGAAAAAATCATGCTTCCATTGAGGTTTGAACCTGATCCAAAAATCTACAACCACAGTTGATCATGACAAAATGGTCGACCAGCTGTAAAAGCTGGCAATCTTTCTTTATGTGAAACATGGACAGAGACATCTCTTTGATCTAGACAAATATATATATATTTCAATAATCTCTACTGCTCTGTAGAGTGCTGGGCCCGGTCAGTCAATAGATTTGTTTGTTTGTTTGATTGATTGGGGTTTAACGTCATACTTAAGGGTATTTCACTTATATGATGACGTGCCAGCCCAATGGGTGACGGAAACCACCCTCGACACCACTGGCAACAAACAAAGACAAGACGGGACAAATACAGGGTGCAATACAGACACCACAAACAGATCGACTTCCTGTTCCCCTTTAGCTCTGAGAGCATCAGGGGTCAATCGATTTGAAATATGACGGAGGCATGCAAATTTATCTGTCTCTACAATTATTCAAATCTGTCATAGAGACAATTTGAAAATCAAACTTTTGTTATACAGAAATACACACAGTAAGCGATTTTCCTATTCGTTCTTAACATCAATGAAATAAACAATTTTGTTTTTCATTCAATACAGGAAAATTATTTTAATTTCATTTAAGCATTGTAGTAGAGAATGTGACTCAGGAACAAATAAGATGCTGAAGACATCTTAAGCTAAAATTGATTAATATGAAATGAAATAAAATTAAGATTTAGTACACAGCTAAAGCTATCAAAAGCAAATCCAAGTGTAAATAAATATATATGACTAGAATTTTCTGAAAAAATAATAAATAATCAGAAATAAATCCCACATACAAGCAAACTGATAATTTTTCTCCACACACTGGTTACAATACAATTTGTTTCTGTAAACATATTCTACATGAAGCTGAACTGATAGCTATACGGCCAATTCAGCGCTATTTCAAGTGTGTTTGCAATGTAACCTATACATGTTGATCATATCGAAGTTGCTTGTCAAGGAGTATCCCTCCTAAACTACATTAGGCCATCCATACTACGTGTGCAATCACAGCAAACCAGATACAGAACCTGTTAGCTTAATTCCAAGATTTGTTTTGTTTGTTTGATTGGGTTTAACGTCGTACTTAAAGTTATTTCACCCACTTGACTGCGTGCTAGCCCAATGGGAGAAGGAAACCACCCTCCACACCACTGGCAACAAACAAAGACAAGAAGGGACAAACACAAAACAACAACAGGATGCAATACAGAGACATCAAACAGATCAGCTTCCTGTTCCCCTTTAGCTCTGAGAGCAACAGGAAGCTCCCTCCAACCACCCGCTCTTGAAGAATAAAAAGTTTTTGCAAGCAAAATTTGAGAATTATAGATGCATGTAACTAGCATAACAATTCTGGGTTTGGATTTGAAGACAAACTATTTATCTCATGTAGGATTTATTTATTTGATGTGATTAGTGGACTTAAAGTGGTTAAAATTGAACATGGTACAAGCTGGATCGACCCAAAAAATTACTGCTCTTTTTCTTATCTATATACATATTTGCTTGCTAGGGTACAGAGCCCCTATTGATATACACTTATCTCAGGACATTATTAAGCAGAAAGGCAAATTATCGTAATGTTGTGGTCAAGACACAACAGCAGGTAGGTTTGGAGTTAGATCTGAGAGCACACGGACAACAGAAAGCTCCCTCCAAACACATAATCCAACAGAATAACACAATTGAACAGTGCAGTGTTGTTCCAGATAATGATAAATTTATTTTGAAGAAGTTATCAGAATTTATTGTTGTTCAGAATAACACTGCTTTTGTGCCATGAACCTCGGAAAACAGTGAATAGTAATAGCATCAGTGCAGCTTAACATTTCTACAGTTGTAAACTGTTGGGGGATAGCTAAAATCAACAAGACTGTAAAAATATCAATGGCCAATAAACAACAGGACCAGTGACATGATTCACTGTTACAGTCACACAAACATAGGTCTTTGAGACAGTCAACAGAAACATAGATCTTTGACATAGTCAACAGTCACATTGATCTTTGACACAGTCAACATATAAGTCTTTGAGACAGTCAACAAAAACATAGATCTTTGACAGTCAACAGTTACATAGATCGATGCCACAGTCAACAGTAACATAGATCTTTGGCACAGTCAACAGTAACATAGGTCTTTGACACAGTCAACAGTACCATATGTAGATCTGTGATGCAGTCAACAGTAACATAGATCTTTGACACAGTTAACAGAAACATAGATCTTTGACACATTCAACAGTAACATAGATCTTTGACACATTCAACAGTAACATAGATTTTGACACAGTCAACAGTAACATATGTAGATCTTTGACAGTCCACAGTAACATAGATCTTTGACACAGTCAACAGTAACATATGTAAATCTTTGACACTGTCAACAGTACCATATGTAGATCTTTGACACAGTCAACAGTAACATATGTAGATCTTTGACACAGTCAACAATAACATATGTAGATCTTTGACACAGTCAACCGTAACATATGTAGATCTTTGACAGTCAACAATAACATATGTAGATCTTTGACACAGTCAACAGTGACATAGATCTTTGACATAGTCAACATTAACATAGGTCTTTGAGACAGTCAACAGAAACATAGATCTTTGACAGTGTCAACAAAAACATAGATCTTTGACTTCCTCAACAGTAACATAGATCTTTGACACAGCCAACAGTAACACAGATCTTTGACATAGTCAACAGTAACATAGGTCTTTGCGACAGTCAACAGAAACATAGATCGATGCCACAGTCAACAGTAACATAGATCTTTGACACAGTCAACAGTCACATTGATCTTGGACGAAGTCAACAGAAACATAGATCATTGACACAGTCAACAGTAACATAGATCTTTGACACAGTCAACAGTCACATTGATCTTGGACGAAGTCAACAAAAACATAGATCTTTGACTCCCTCAACAGTTACATAGATCTTTGACACAGTCAACAGAAACATAGATCGTTGACACAGTCAACAGTAACATAGGTTTTTGAAACAGTCAACAATAACATAGATCTTTGACAAATACAACAGTAACATATCTTTGACAGTCAAAGGTAAAATAGATCTTTACCACAGTCAACAGTTACATACATCTTGGTCAACATAACATGTAACATAGATATTTGTAAACAATAACACACATCTACAGTCAACAGCAACATAGACCAACAGTAAGAAGAGGTAGTGACACGATTAACAGTAAGACAGAGAAGTGACACAAAATGCCGTAAGAGTGAAGAATGACACAATTGAAAGTAAAGATAAGTGACACAATTAACAGTAAAAAAGAAAAATGAAAAAATAGAAGAATTTCAATAGTAAAAAGACATTTGATTGTAACAGTAAAACAAATCCTTTACAAAAATAACAAAAATCATTGTCACAATTAAAGCAAATACATATTGTTAACATGATCTACAGAAGCAGTCCATTTGTACATAAAAAACAGTTAACAAGTTCTTGGTAATAATTAACATTACAGATGAAAGATTAAGAGAGAAAAAGAAAGACTTTTCACAGAAACAGTAAAACTAACCATCAAATATTTGCAACATAATTCAGACTGTGGACAAAATTTAACAAGGGCCAGTAACTCAATTCACAGTCACGATGAGGGTAATATTGACACGATTTAACATTAATACATATCAAAAGAACAATACCTAAATCCAGTAAGTGTAATGTGACACCGGGTGAAGCAGTGTATATAGTTCCCTTTATGTTCGATTCAATACGGAAGTTTTGAGTTATGACTTTTTGACAACAGAGTGGCGTCCCTTTGCTAAATGACGTTGCCAATTTATGGTACAGTAGGGCAGCCTGCCTATACTTTTACCGTTAACCGACAAAGTTAGTTCACAAAGGGACATCACTCTGTTGTCGTTAATTCATAACGGGAAAACCCTGTATTTATTGTAAAGTCTAGATTCATTCTAATTTTATGGAATAAAATAACTCGTCATTTTGTGGAGACTTTGAGTTTAAACTTAAGATGCTCTACCATATGGCCCTTATACTGATTCTGATGCGAGAATAATTTAAACAAATATTCCATCACAATAAGCTCAGTAACATGCTATCATCACCGAATAAAATCAACACATTCTGACCACTAAACAATGTAGAAAATTTAAATACCATAAAAGCATTTAAACAGAATTTCTGTATAACATTCCTGATGAGATTTGAGGTAAACAATTAACATTCATTAATGAGATACGGTTGCATAATGGGATGTCTATTGCTGGTGATTATGCCAGTACACTTCAGAGCACCTACATGTATATTCCCAACAAAAAACCATGTGCGTTGTTCATCAAAGTTTTTAACAAAATATTTTAATAACAACTTTTTTTCAACATTTAAAAGTGTAATATGGAAAAACTTAACAAATATTACACCTGGCCATTCTGGTATTTTTTACTTATATTTTCAGTTTTTAAATAGGTTTAGATCTTGGGATGATTTTCAAAGGAACAGACATTGGCTGCCATGACAATGGTGATCATATCTCCCCTCCACTGTCAGGAGAGCTCAACATGTGGAAGTTGATATAAGACGCAATTAGGTGAGTAATTTCAAGGATCTGTGAATGAAGAAAACATAAGAAACTGTCAATCAACACGGCAGTAATTGGACTAACATATTTAATTGGTTGGTTTGTTTGTTTGATTTGGGTTTAACATCGTACTCAAGGGTGTTTCACTTATATGACGACGGATTGTCCATTTCACACTCTTCCCTGCCTACTTACGATGAAAAGCCAAACCTGTCATTGTCGAGCCAGATTGTGTGACTCATATACCTGATGGTAGACTAACGGAACATCAGCGTAGGATTAGTATTAAAGGCAAAGCCCAGACGCTTACCACTAAGTCACGGCTGCGGGCCTTAATATTTAACTTTACTAAATTGCCAAAAACATTTTGAACAGATTTATTCTGTGGTGTTAAAAAAACAAAAGGATCTTTTTCATTGTCTGTTCGCTTGGTGTTAAACATTGTCCTCAAGGCTATTTCATTTATATAAGAACAAATGGTCCACTTTTCGTCAATACAATGGATAACCGAGAAGGAACCTGGTAAAAATCAACCAATCGGTTGCCAGGTTCACATCGTAAGACTTCCTCATATATCTGAGGTTGAATTGGGGACACGATTCTCTGAGTCTGGAGAGCTAACCACTGAACAATGGCCCCAGGACCTAGATTTTTTTAATTTGTTGTAAAATATATTTTCCTTTAGTGTTTAGAAAAGACAGTAGGAATATACCTTAACAACTGTCCTTATAATTAGCCAGAAGGCTGAGCAACCAGGTAAAAGTCTTATTAATCAATGTATGACCATCAATAGTTACCTGTGATTTCTCGAGAACAAACAGAAGTCTTTCTGTGTGGTGTTCATAATGATGAGGGGCTGACTCTGTTAACTGATTCACAACAAACATGAAGTCTGACAAATAACCACCAAATGTAATCACAGATCTGTAGTCATATGTGTTCAAAGGTAGCTACAATGAAACGGAAATTAATAATGAGATTATGCACTGACTAATAGCATGGTTTTGGTTTTAAGTTTTATTTAATTCGAATCCAACAGATGGATATCCAGGAACAGGCACAATAATGGATATAGCACACCCTAAAAGTATGAACTAGTATAATTATATATAAAATACAATCTAGCCCTTTGCCTTCACTGATGGCATAAAATCTACCACTCGCAACTGCGAGTATCACTTTTTTTTTGCGCCACACAGAAGAGTTACACTATCACTGAGTCAGTTTGTGAAAACAAATTTTAATAAACGATAAAAGTCTGTGCCGTCCCTGGGATTATTATTGTATTAAAATATGTAGTTTTCCAGTTTGGTTTAAATGTGGCGAGGTCTGGTTTTACACCTACATGTAGCAGGTAAAGTATCAGTTAAACAAACATAGAGATCACCAAACACAGATGGACTGGCTTCAAATGTTTCAACAGAGACTTCAGTTTCAGGCCAGCTAACTCCAGTGTTATAAATTATAATACATGTATTTAAATCCTTGTTCAGCGGACTGGACCTGCATCAATTTACTGGTCCACAATATATCTTTTTGGTCAGAGACAGAATTTTCGGTAAACAGAAATACTGGGGCATATAATCTACCTCTCCACAATCACAAAATGCATACAATTAAGCTATTGACATTAGCACAACTCACAAACTACATGTATATAAATAATATACTCTGTAGCTCTGTTGGTAGAGAGTTGGGCCTGTAACCCAAACATACCAGGTTCGAATCCCAGTGGAGGCAAGCAAATTTTTCTCTCTTCTATTATTCAAAATATATTAAATAATGCTGTCAACTCACCATGGACGAATGTTCAAGTAATGTCAAACCTTCTTCATGTACAGCTAACCAGATACGCTTCTCTCGAGAGCCCTTTGTCTGCAAAACAAATCAGTTCATTCAGGAGACTAAAAAGCCAAGGAATCAAACCAATCCTAATAAGGCTGTTTTATCAGCCAGTAGAGATAATTTATTGACAAAAAGGAAGCCTGCTGTATATCTACTTCCCCTCACAATAATTTTAAACACAACAGGATAAATTTTTACTCCACCGTAATTTCTTTTGTTTGTTCATAGCAGCTTTTAATTAATAATACAAGGCTATATGGATGCTACTTCTGTTTTATTACAAGTATACCGCTAATACACTAAATGATAAAAGACCAGAATTTGTAATCCATAAAGCCTTGTTTTATGTTTAGTCACCAATATTAAACCAGAATTTGTAATTTGTAAAGCTCAATCTTTTGGTATACATATCAATGCCAGAAGAGCTTTGTGAAAGTTTCCAGTTGTCTTAAGCTAACCCTTACAGAATAATCTTATAGGATCCTATAGGATTCTGAACATCTTATACATGTAGGATCCTATAGGATTCTGAACATCTTATACATGTAGGATCATTGCAAAATCCTATAGGATTCTGAACATCTTATACATGTAGGATCATTGCAAAATCCTATATGATTCAGAAAATCATATAGGATTCCATTAAAAAACCCTATAGGATCTTGTGGAATTTTGTTGGGGAAAGGGCATGTCAAGGGACATGGATTCTCCATCTGCCTGATATTTTTTGCTTTTACATCTGCCACGAATGGCTAACTCGAAATGGGCAACATTAAGGAGAGAGCATTATAAACAATATGTGTCAAACTGTGATGTATTATCGAATTATTATCTATCTTTTAAATTCTTTTCCAATAATTCTTTTACATATAAAGTTATAGAATGGCCGTGGACACTTGCATAACTTGCTTAAATCAGCTGAACAGCACATGTTTGAATGAAAAACAGGTTATGCTAAGAATTAACCACCCAGTAGTCGCTCAATGCCTTTGTACCGAGAGCAGGGTTTGGATGCTGAAGATATTGTGTTTACCCTTACCGTAACTGAGAATATCATCGCTCCACAGTATGACCATTTGCGGGCCACAGTTAGATAAACTCTGACACAATCAGTTGTGGCTCTGCCTTTCAATGAGTGCCATCTCTCTGTTAACTTTGGTAGTAAGGTTCTGATCAAAACAAAATTAATATTTTTTAATCTATAAAGACAGAAGTTTCATGCCTCCACTTGTCACCTTAGCTTTTGAGAAACCATGCAAGCTGAGCTACAGAGGCTCAATATAAAATACATGCACAACACATCTCCTGTTCTTTTTGACACTTCCAAAAAAAGATGATACATGTATTATCAATTTTGTGAGGAGAAAAAAAACACCTAAAAATCTCTGTAGTGATCTGTAATCCAGATTTGCTGATTTACTAAATTCTCTCCCTTTAAAACATTTTTCAAAGATTATCTCCGTTGAGGATAGGTTTTCACATCTGGTTTCAATAGCAGAATGTGAGTTTTTCTTATTTTGGCAGAAGAAGAAAAAACGATTCGAAAACTGATGAGCTTTTTAACACGTGTATTTTTTTAAATTTGTGGAAGTAAATTTGAAACAAGTAATTATGCAAAATTGCCATGGTAAGATTTTAGCAAATACTTTTTCTGATAGGCCTCTGTTGTACTCACAGTTGTAACCTTGGTCATTATATATATACATGTATAGCTCTTGTCATGTAAACAATCTTTCCCCTGCAACACCAGTGTTATAATATACCAGTCTAGAGTACCAGCGTTACAGGTTTATATTTAAGTTATGATGTTGTTGAACATGAGCTATGTCATTGGGTTTGAGGTTGATGGACGTGAGTTATGTCAAAAGGTATAAATGAGGTTGATGAACATGAGCTATGTCATTGGGTTTGAGGGTGATGAACATGAGTTATGTCATTGGGTTTGAGGTTGATGAACATGAGCTATGTCATTGGGTTTGAGGTTGATGGACGTGAGTTATGTCAAAAGGTATGAGGTTGATGAACATGAGCTATGTAGTGTTGCTTTACAATATGATGACACTGTTCATGCAATGTGCTCTATGATACATACCTATCATGAGCAGTGACATCTCTGAATTGTTGAGGATAGAATCTATCTAAGACCTGTTGAAGATGTGGGGGTGGACCTGTGGGGAGAATGCTGTCATCAGGGAGACGGATGTCACCATACTCAATCTGTCAAACACAATACGCATCTATTATTAGTGTGCTCATCAGATTTCTGCCACTTATTTATTAAACTATATAATGAAGTTGGTGCCAAAAAGGAATCAATGAGTCAATTTAGCGTAATGGGCATACTGTCCATGAGATAACTAAAAATAAAACGATTGTACAGGTGGAATTACTTAGAATATGAGACAAGTTCAAATGCTAAAATCAATACAGCTATTAACTGTTTGTTCATTAGGGTTTATGCTTTATATACATTGTAAGGTTATTTTACTTGCAGATCATTCGCTTAATTCTTCAGCGAAGTAAATGCAAAAAGAAAACTTGAAATTGATATGTGAATGATTCAGGATAGATACACCTTTATTCTGTTAATTGTCATTTGGACTTCAAATCACAATTGAATCATAATCTTCAAGTTTACTCCAAGATGCATAATAGTTTGTCTGTGACTAAAGAGAGGCTCCGAATGTCTCTCACGATGGGATTGCTCGAACAGTGTTATCATTGCAGAAGTCAAAACTAACATGGAAAAACTGAACATGCAGTACACCTAGCTCGTCAGGTGTAAAACACAGAAGGTAAATGATTCCTTAACCTGAAGGACATAGATTTGGAAGCATTACCTGAGCCATTAGTGATGTTAACTCCAAAGCCAGATCTCGGTTGAGAGGAAATTTCCCTTTGATGATTTCTTTGTTTATTTGATACACCAATAACAAGCGTTCCTTTTCTGTTTCTCCTTTAGATGTACTCTTAAAGTACAATCTAAAACAGATCAAAGATAGCACAGTTTTCAGTACAGTTTCTGTTTACACCTTAACGCATGATCTGTGAGTCATAATTTTCTTTACTACATGGTTTGTTAAATTTGGTTTTTACAACTTTGTTTACTGTTATTTCACTCATATGCTGATGAATAAAAACAAGGAAAAAACCCAATACTTTAATAAGGTGCATAATGACAAGCTACATTAGGACTGACCTGTTCCTATAGAGAAGTCTTATTGTTCTGGTTACGTCTTGTTTACCAGATTCCGCCAAGCGATAGGCCTCTTCCCACTTAGATATAACATCACACACCTGTAAGGTATTAACACAGCTGATTAGAACATTGACATTTTTATCTGTTGTTGCAGTGGACTTCCCAGATATATCTGGCATAAATTCTAAACTGTATCTAAATACATATGAGAAAGAAACCTCTAATTCCAAACAGTTTCTGACCAATGACCCTACAACATTTATAAGTCAGTATCAAAAGTTTGCAATTTTGTCATAAAACTATAGCTAAAGTGTGAAAACAAAAACTAATATAATATAGTATTGAAATTGGTAATTTATCAGAAAACATGTATATGGCCAGCAAATAAGGCCATTTGATTGATTGGGGAAAAGCCTCGTACTTAAGGTAAAAAATGTATTTCACTCATATGAGGGAATTCCAATGCAATGGTTCAAGGGGACTACACTACGCATCACCAAAAAACAAACAGCCACAAGACCCAATACAAAAAAGCAGAACAGCTTCATGTTGTGCCTTTAGCTTCAAGAGCACTACGACAACAATAAGCTCCCCTCTCAAATGCCTACTTCTATGTTAATATGGGCTTTCTATTCATCACAGCAAATAGATTGTTTGTTTGATGTATTGCTTAAAGCTGCACATAAGGTTATTTTACTCATTTGACAGCATGCTAGCCAAATGATTTGTTTGTTTGTTTGATTGGTGTTTAACGTCGTACTCAAGGGTATTTCACTTATATGACGACGGACAAAAA
>JAQQZZ010151387.1:0-12554 GCA_030265115.1 Mopalia vespertina | reverse complement strand
TCTGGTGTTTTTAAGGGTAACTGTTCTCAAGTTTCTGTTTCATTGATAAATCAGTATACTCAGGTTTCTGGTGTTTTAGGGGTAACTGTTCTCAAGTTTCTGTTTCAATCAGAAGTCTTTTACTCGATTAGTAGGTGATTTTATATTGAAGCATTTTATTTACATGGAAGGCTTTGAGAAAACCTGTCAACCAGTAATTATGATACTTACTGTTTATACAGGTTTATTTATTTAATTTATGATCCAACAGGGTGGGAGAGAGTTGTGGGAGAGCTTCCTGCTGATCTACAGCTCTTGAAGCTAAGGAGCACCTTGGAGTCAATCTGGTTGTGGTGTCTTTGTATTGCATCCTGCAGTTATCTTTGTTGATTGCCAGTGGTTTTGTGGGTGATTTCCTTCACCCTGTGGCTGGCAGGCCGTCATATGAGTGAAATAATCTTAAGTACAGCATTTAACTCCAATCCAACAAACAAACACCAACAGACTGTTTTTTTTTTTTTAATTAACCATAGTTTTAAAAACACTAGATGTTAGAAATGAAGCTAAAATTAAACCTTCTGGGGTGTGGCCAGTGGCATCTAATTTCTTCCACAAAAAGTTGTTGATGACTTCTCAGTGGAGTCAATTACATTCTTTTTCTCATTTCACTTTTGCTGATTTTTTTCGCTCAGCTTTCCCTTTCGGCAAAGTTTTACGATAGTCCCTATTTTGGGATGTATATTGCATTTTTTAAGGACTTACGATGTAATATTATATGAGTTTCTGTGGATTAAAAAAAAATAAAAACTAGGAGGATAAACTACATAATTGTGAAAAGTAGCTTACTTTTGTCTAAGATGAGGTGATATGGTCCGGTAGTTTTTGGGGACCAAATCATAAGGACATATATTTGTGCGTCTTGCAATCAAATAAGTGTTTTGTTTACTAGAATTCAGAACTAGAAATCCAAATAATCTCAAGCAAGAATTTGCTTTTTCTTTTTTAGGAAATCAGGTTTTTGGAACAGTGTCTAGCTCGGTTATAGAGTAATATTTGGCTTGATTTCTGGGACTCTAAATTAAAAGTTGAAAAAGTATTGAAATAAATTTTTTAGCTGTAGGGAATTTATTTGATTTCTTCTATTCATGAAAATCTACAATATTTGAATATATATATATTTTTTTTGTTTAATGTTCAAATGCTAGCTGAATTCTATACCAGATTACCAAGGTGTTGCAAGTAAAATTTTCTTTCTGTACATTAAAATATATACATTGCACTTGTCTTAATGAGTGTTTGGGATGGTAGACATTTGTAGCATGACTCAGCAGAATGTAATAATAATGGGCAAAAGTAAGAGTAACCGTCTTCCATATATCAAGTTTCTCTAAAGTTGTCAGTTGGGAGATCTAAATTAAAAATGACTGTGAAAAAGTGAATTGGGTTAGACATGTCTTTGAACTTAGAACCTGTGGCGGTACTTCCGGTTATCTGGTTACCGTGGCAATTGGGTGTAATCTCTAAGCTTTGTTTTGTCTGAAGTTTGTGTAAGATATCACCCCTCATGACCTTTGGGTTTGAAATCTGGTAACTTAAGCGAAGAGGTCTCGGCTTTTTGGCAATGAGGAATGTTAGACAGGTGTATTGTATGCCCTTTGGGTAAACGCCCTGATTATTGGGACTTTTTAGGGTGGGACTTTTTAACGGAGAGCTCTCTGGTTATAACCGATAGTATGTTTCAAGCCTTGTCATGATGCCAAGACTCAATAATGGATGAACATTATTTTTCCAGCAGACTTCTCGTTCTTTAGGTGGGGATGGGGTTTCTTGTTGCCCTAAGAGGCAACATGTTTGTGGTGTCTTTGTATTACATCCTGTATTTGTCTTGTCAATGTATGATAGCGTGTCAGCCCAAAAAGTGAAATAACCTTAAGTATGGCTTTGAAAAACAAAACATGTTATATGGTTTTGTTTAAGTTGGTCTGTCTACTGTTTGAGTATTCCTGTCGTCCTATAACTGAAATACCTAAAGAGTTTAAACACAAAAAATTCAGTTGATTGATTGATCAATCAATCTATGAAGATAATCATTATTATTTATACTGAGTCTGATACAAGCTACAATTGTGTAAATGTTTAAGTATTTTACGTCACATTTCTCACGAGCTGAATCAGATGATACTGTCAGACTGACTGCTAAGCATCTGAGAATTTGTATCTTTTATTTTCCGGCTGGAATTATTAGGGTAACATGTTCACACTTAGTTCTTGATAAAGGGGGAGTTCTGGGGTTACAGTTTGGGGTTAGGTGTTGGGGAGTTTTTTTCCCTGTTCTCTACACACCAGCTTTCTATATCAGTTTACAATGAAGACAAGACAAGTAAATAAATAAATAAATAAATAAATAAATAAATAAATAAATAAATAAATAAATAAATAAATAAATAAATAAATAAATTAATAAATAAATCACTTAATTAACAAAATAATATAATATTTAAATAAATAAATAAATAATCTCTGGATTTGGTACCTGATTTCAACTTATTTATGTGTTTATTTGCCGATAATTGCTGTTTAACTATAAACTATAGGTTACCTCACCAACATAACAGTGCTGTATGTGTAAAGAAATTGTGGAAATATTAGAGGTAATTCTGTAATTCACCTGCAACAGTCTACTTCAGGTTTTTGAAAAGGTTGCACAAGGTGACCCCAGTTATAGGGGGTGGGAGTTTCTGTTGTTCCACTGCTTTTACACCTGTATTAAGATAGGACAGAAGTGAACTATCCATTGTCATAAAAGTTAGATACCCTGGAGAAAGGTGTTAAACTCCCATCAAGCAGAATTAAAGCAAATAAGGTTTATTCCTTGGGAGCCATAAAAAGACTGTTGTGCCTTAAATAGATTTTATAGCCAGGTAATATGTATTGGTCAAGATTCAGGAAGTAATTATATCTGATATATCGTTAGAATTCAGTGAACCAGTCGGGTCATCTTAATATGTTTACCTGTCAGGTGGAATTGATATACTGTAATTACATACATAGACCGCTCATTAGCACACACCTTCGTGTTGTTGATATTCATTTACATGTATTAATAAGGTCGAAATAGCTGACATTCTTGACTTTGCAGATTGGATATACAAATATATTTAAAGGTAAATTTCCAAACAATAAATTGGATTAAAGAACTTTATGTCATCTGATTAATTTTGCTTTAGTTTTTATTTTTGTGTAATATTGTAAATCACGCATATTGATTAAGATTTATAACGTCTATGATTCAACAAAAGCAACAGAATGACGAAATGCAAAAAACTATAAAACATAAAAGTTGTATTAGGTCCGAATAATGCTACTCATGGGACCTCAACATTATTCAAACTGATGGAGATGATTACTATATTTGATCAATCCTGTTTAGTATAAAAAAATATCTTGCAAACTAAATTTGAATTTGAGAAAAAACAGCTTTTGAGCCTATAAATGATGGTTAGTGAGAAGTTAGATAATGGCTAAGAAGCATACAATTGTAAACGACTGATGGCCCATTTTGATTTTACAGTCCATGCTTTTTGTACTCTAGGAAGTGATTTTCGAGTGCTTGGAGCTCTTTGATGTGCGGAGGTGTCAATTGTGCATTGAAGTCTGACATCTATTATCCTTGGACTGTTATTGGTTGAAGGATTGGCCTCTCAAATACTGTTCTTTTTATACTGGTCTTGACTCTTCATCTTTATACCATATTATCATTTTATTATTTGTTATAATGTATATGAATAAAAATTACTCTCTCATTGATTAGCTACGTCACTTCCATGATGTCCATGCTCTTTGAATAATAGTCATACGTTTTATGCTTAGTCATGTTATCTATGGTTGACACTGGAGGATCATTAGTTGGTATAGCTACTAATTGTGAGAATATCTGGTGTCCTGCAAGTGAAATGCCATAAAGCACGACTCCAAACACTATTCATCCGTTTAAGCTGAAGACTGACTGACTGATTGGTGTTTTACGCCATGCCCAATGGTATTTTGTATAAATTGACAGCGATATGGAACCATATTGACGCAACCATAATATGTGAAGTCTAATGATTGTCCATTGCAGAGAAAAAGACAGCATCACACTAACTACTACCTTTCATAGCCTTATGTTAAAGCTGAATGATTGATTGGTGTTTTACGCCATGCTTAAGGGTATTTCACTTATATGATGCCAGTGTATTCCAACAATAATTGACACTAGCACAACCAAGATGTGAAGCGTTTACATAATGTTGGAAATTTTCCTCAAGTGCTAAGTAAAGACAGCATTGCTACTCTTCAAACAAACTACCCTTAGCCAGAGGGCGGTTAAAATTGAAGAAAAATAAAGTAATTGTAGTAGTCAAATAACATGTCAGCACTATAGTACAAAAATTATTTCTACATAATATCCAAGACTCCAGAAACTTAAAGATGAAACATCAGAGTTAGAGTGACCTTTTGACAATGACACTGTTTTCTTATTCTAATCACATCACAGTAATTTATTCAGTATTTAAATCGGACAGTATAACATTGTAACAAAGGCAGCCTTTGTCTTTAATATACACCCAATATAACGAGAACAGAGAACTGGGCAACCAAATAAATATTTATATTTTACAGTTTTTTCCACATGGATGATCAGGTAAAATCCTGCTCTATTCTGCTTGTCATTTAGAGTTGTGATGGTGGATGTTGTAGGGCTGCACTGGACACTGAGAGCACACGTACTACACATATATGTGGATATGTTAAATGCGGCATGTACATGTAAAGCTGGAGTTTGGGCTGGACTCTATTTCAGTGATTACATGTACATGTAAAACTGGAGTTTGGGCTGGACTCTATTTCAGTGATTACATGTACATGTAAAGCTGGAGTTTGGGCTGGACTCTATTTCAGTGATTACATGTACATGTAAAATTGGAGTTTTTGCTGGACTCTATTTCAGTGATTATGACACAAGCAACTATTTCTATGTGGGTATACATGTATTTTGTATTTAATGGTTATTTGACTACCCATGTCCAATAAGATCAAACTTAAAAAAACTTGAGTACCAGTGGTTGAGGGCAGCATGAATGATGCACGGTCAAGCTGTATTAACTGGAGGAACATTAATTGTACAACGAAGAAAGCACATCATGTTTTATGATTGTGTTTGTGTGGCCATTGACTGTAGAGATTGAGAGTTAAGTTGTTAAAGCTTTTACAACCAACACGTGAGTGTATACCATCTCAACCCAGTCCCAAGCTTTGTCAGCCATCAAAGTATTACAATCATTTCCTCAACTTGTTTTTAGTTGTTAGATTGACTGTAGGAGTACATTACCATTATGACAGTGAAACAGCCAATCATCCATGCATTCATTTAAAAACACTTATACAGATTCAACAGGCATGGAATATATATAAAAATTATCAAAACTTTAGGCTACCATAATCTAAAAGGTTCTGTCCTTCAATGAAAAGTATTTAAAAGTCCTTGTTTTCTTGAAGACATTTTCCACTTTTTCTTTTAGCATTTTTTGAAGCAGGAAATGCAGACTGAGCAGAATCCATTGTTTTTCTTCATCTAAATACCAGTTGCGTCAAGTTTTATTATTGTCATTGATTCCCCTAGGGCAGTTGTTAAAATGTCCCAGTTACTTATAACGTAACAGCTTGCCTGCAGACATTTGCTGAGGAATGTTGATTTAGCCAGTCATCTAATTAATTCAATTCACTTATCTAATAGAATTTCTTGTGGAATGTTTTCTTTACTCTCTGAGGAACACACTTAATGAAAGCTAGGCTCAAGTTTTGCCTATGCATATAAATATAATATTGTTTATGTTCATGTACTACTTACTAATGTTCTGAACTGTGAAGAAACATACTTTCAGTAAATTAATTAGTTTGTTATGCCACAGTGTATGTGATCATATAATGATAGTAACATGTTTATTTCAGAGGGTCAGTACATTGAAACATGATATGAAAAGTTACAATTAACATGCACGGCCCTGTGACAGAAGTCTAATCAACAGGCCGTAAAACTGTCCATAGACTGTATAAAATATTACATTTGTTCAAACCATATTCAGAGTTCATCCTTTTAAAGCAAACAATTTGACATATTCAATTTCAACAGAAAAAAGGTAAAATTTTGAAGCAAAAATATTTAATTGTCTTCGTTTGGGATCATAAGAAATTGGCTGTAGGGTGATTGCGGCTGCCCTTGTGCTCTCAGACCCCAGGGGTAACAAGATGTTGATCTGTTTGTCATGTCTTTGAATTGTGTGTTTTATTGTCCTTTGTTTGCTGCCATTGATGTCAGTGCCATTATACGAGTGAAATAACCCCAAGTACAACAATGATCCCAATCCTATAGTCCAGCTTGCATTCTGTAATTCATATCAATAACAGATTGAGTTAAACTTGTGGGAAACATTTCATTTTGTTTCAAATTTAGAGTGTTTTTGCAGAAGTAATTAGAAACCCTCAATGAAACCATGATGTGTTTGGATGGGTCTTGATTATCACAAAAGTTATGTTAGCTGTATGTTTACATTTTTATTATTTAATAGAATTTTTGTTTGCTGATACATTTGAAATACTGTTTATCAATTAACATGTAAAAACAAAATTTCTTGAGTTTTGTAATAAAGTTGTATTGTTAACAAAATATTTATGGATTAATATTTAAAAAAATAAATAATTTACGGTACAACAGTGACAAATTTCCGAACCAGATGGTTTTGAGTCCAAGAGATCACAGCTTCTAGTTTTTCCATTTCAAAAAGCAATGTTTCCATTGATCCGTAGATAAATATCTCTATTTCTGGGTGACTTACTTGACTCTTTCACTGACAGTAATGGCTATTTAACCTAAATTTTGTATAACTTCTATCCAAGATGGTGAAAACCATGCATATTAGGACTTTGTGTCCAGAGTGCAAATGTGTATTCAAGACGGCAGGTTTTTACTTATAAGGTTCAATCAAAAGAGCCCAAGTTAACACACAGTGACCAATCCCTGATAAAACATCAAATTTCTCAGGAATACAACAAATATACGATCCCAGATTTCTCTCCAAATCCTACAAAAGGAAAAACAGTATTTTCAAAATGTTTGCCCAAGACAAGGGTTTTCACTGGAACTAGGCTAGTATCAGTATGGTTACATGATTTTCCCGGGATTACAGTGAGTATAGACCACTTGAAAAAGAATAATAAATGAATTCGTCAGTTGTCATCTTAGTACAAGTCTCTTAAGTCTGTAGCATATGAGACTTCCAGGAATGTATATTGTGGTTGGTGCTTAAACCTTGAGGAATTCTGTGTTACTTTATTAGCAATATGCCTGGAAACTCTATAGTAAGATTCCTGAATATATAGCGCCCATTTATCTTGTTTTGTCCAATATATATATCCCCGGGTTCGAATCCCGGTGGAGGCAAGCAAATTTTTCTCTCTTCATTTATTCAAAATATATATATCTATTTGTTCTTTCCTTGCCATTATGTTTAACAAAAAATTAGGAACATGCAAGTGTAGTATAATCTCTACATGTGGCCTTCTTAAGTTCATATTTCAAGAGTTCTAATTTTATAGTTGTTTTTTTTTTGGTTTTTTTTTACATGTTTACGTGTTAGTGAAATACTCTCCAACAAGACTTAAACACAAATCAATAACAATATTTAAATTTATAAAACTTTAGGAAGATTACAGTAAGCTGGATGAAACTGTTTCAATCCAATGCTGAACCCCCCAAGAGATTAATTCTTGTTCTCTGTGGTTGACAGTTGAGGAGCAGAGATGCCACTCACATGGTATTACAAGGCACATTTCATCAGTCTGTCTTGAAGTTAACCCTGTATTACTTACATGGCTGATCCCTCGCATTGTTTACACTCAATTAGGGGGGTAGTATTTCTGCTGTGATAAAAACCGCTCCCTGTTTTGTAAAGTTAAGTCACAACAGAAGAGCTTTAAACGTTTGCCTTGTAAATTTGTGTTAGTTGAGAGTGTGTTAGGAGAATTCCATAGTCAAAATAAAACTGTACTTCTGGTTAGCATTTTGAGTACAGTACCGGTAGGCTACAGTTGTCTTTGACTCAGTGTAAAGAATGTTGTCTCTTTAACCCTGACACTGTGCAGTCTTATATCATTCCAGAGAACAAGATTGTCTTAAGAGTTTACAGTTTTGCTGACAAAGACAATCTCAAAATGTTGACAAAGGGATATTGCAGTCTGTTCTTTGAATGATTATGAATCGTGACATTTGTAATTATTATAATATAGTCATGAAAGATTTAAGAATCATTAAGAAGTTGATTGTAATTTTTGTAATTTTAGGGCCACTCAATATCTGAGTAGGTTTAACCCCAGATAAAAAGTAGAAGATTACTGCCCTGTTTTCTAGCGAACACTTGATATGTAGCTTATAGTTGTCACAAAAGTGAAATACTCGCCCTTGAGTATGACATTAAAACAATCAAATAAGAAAAAAAGGACAATGAATTTGACTCATTGTTTTGTTAAATTGTAATTTTGATAGAAATAAGTTTCTAATTAGACATTCGGTTTATGTTCAGTAGTCAATCATTTGTGACAAATGTGATTACCAATCTACTGAGTACCGACTATAGTATGTTCTGGAAGCACATGATTTTCCATATGCATTACATTTTAGGTTAACAAAACAAAAAAAGAAGTAATGTTTAAGTAGCTTTTACTCTTGATAGTTTTGGGCTGGTTTGTGTCCCTTCACACTGTGCCTGACATTATCCATTGGTGGTCTGCTCCTGTGTTATTCTTCTTAATGTTGTTGTTGTTGTCATATGACCTTGAGCCCATCAGGTAGCTGTGACCTCTGTCACCCACTAAAGTATACTTTGACTAACTGAAAACACTTGTTTGCGATCATGTTACAAATTTACTGGGGTTCCTTAACTCTTGACTTTGAATCAAGCCTCCCCTCCCATGGCTGTCTCCATTCACACTCTGGAGCTGCCACTGCTCACAAAATCCTGCCACTAACTTAAATTGAGTAATGCGCCTTTTTTTAAAACTGGTAACTTATGTTAGAATCAAAACGTTGTTCAAACTTTAAAAACGAATGAGTGAAATGATGCAAAATTTGTTTAGACAGATGTTGTGTGATTCTTAATCATTCTAGTTTTATTTGTAGCTTTGACCTTTCGGTCCTCAAGAAAACTATTGAAAGATCAAAAAAAATATCTTCAATCATACCTTTAAGATAATACTAATTGTCAAATTTGAATGTATCTCACATGGTCAACAATATCATTCAGAGGTAACTGGTATTGATCAAGCGGGACATTAAATTTCAGGAACTCATTTAAAATTCATTGCTATATGTGTTTTGATATTTGGTAACAGAAACTTTTGTTTTGGATTAAAGTCAAAAACATTCATTGCTCATCATGAATTAATTTTAATGATTAATATATATAGACCAACACTGTACTTTGGTCTGAATGAACATGTATCCACATATGTTTTGTAATAAATTTTATCAGAATTTCAAAACAGAGAACATAGACTGTGGAAGTTGATTTGATTTTTATAGTTGGATGTGAAATGAACACATGTATCTGTGTAGCTATAAGCCTACATCTGTTTTTGACTTGCCCACCAGAAGGACTTGGTATTGGGGACAGGGTCAGAGCATGATGTAGTTTGGAGGGCTGTACATGCTAGAGGTCTGCCAGTAGCTGAGGGATGCTGTTATAGTAAGCTGACTGAGTAACTAAGGCTCCATCACAGGCTCAGTTAGAGGGCTACACATAAGTGGTAGTGGATCTAAGCCTCTGGACTGTCGGCAGCAGCGTGGCCCCTTGGCTTACCTTCAGTCCTACTCAGTTAGTTAGGTCTGGGCTTATGTGTGATCTGTGGGAGGGAAATACTGTATCTAGAACTGGTTTATCATCCTCATCAGCTCTACTTCTGTCCTAGTTGTTTTACAGGGAATACAGACCGTTACTCAGTAGCTGTCACCTTCATGTGTGCATATCTGAATCAGGATTGATGTGGCTCCGATTTGAAATGTAACCGTTAGAAAGTTTCGTTCAGTCATCATCCGAGTTCTGTTAAGTTATCCGCTGCCAGAAAAAGTATGCTATATGTGAGCGATACTCCTTCAGACATTAACGGATAATAGTTTTAGTGCTTAGCTGAAAGTTTGTTATAGTGGTATCCAGCGCTGTCAAGTCACTGGAAACTAGTTTATGCATTGGTATATGCCTTACAATATCAAAAGTTTACAGTTTTACCAAGTGTAGTTATCTGTCATTCTGGAACTTGTAGAGCTATTGCTTGTCCACATATCCTGTAATTCTAAGCTTTTTGTTTTTGTGCTGTGTAGTGCTTAATTATTGACAGTTTGGGTCATGTAATTCACTCTTTTACCCAAAATGTTGACATTAAATTGTTGCACTTTGTATTGTACCAGTTGAAAATTTTACACGGTAGACCTGGAACCTAATTCTGCTTGTATAAGAACAAGTTTTCTTGTTGCAATATCCCGTCTGTAGCCATATTGTACGGGCTTTCTGTATAGTAGGTCTACAAAACTTGAGTCCTGTTTAGTGCGATACAGTGTTTACTCTATGTAGCTGAAGAACAGTTGAGGATATCTTACTTTTAAACAATGGACCTTCCTTTGACAACAACAACAACAACTTCTACAACAACATGTGATCAGAGTCTCTGTGTTAACATTGTTGTGTAAATCTTTACTTTTGAGTTTCCATGGTTACCAGGTATGTATTGTTTTTGTTTCCTGATGGGAGTCACTCCTAATGACTTTAGTGCATGTGTAAACACAAACTTGGTTGAAAAGTAAAATCTATGACACACACTGAATGCTGCAACAATGTGTACAACAAATGGTGGCATGACAGGAAAACCTTGAGGTAAATGAGCTAAGATTTGTACTGATATCCACCCGTGCCCTCTGGTCAAAGGGGCATCATTTATCTGCCTTGTTGCCCTCAGCCTTAGACATGCATGCACCCATACAACCCTGGTTTGAGTAGAATCCCATGGCTTGAGGAGAAATGTTTAAATTAATGTACAGACGTTAGATGGGATTTGGGATCTTATACTTTATCTTATACTTTATTGTGTTCATGAGTTTTATCCAGGATTGGGCTACATGTAGCTATACTGTATACATCCTTTATGTAAGTTATTATGTCAAATAAAGTGTTATCAGTATGTGTAGCATTGGGTTTACCATTAGTTTTAGATTTAGCTGTAGGGTTCATTTAGTGTTAGTTTTAGGGTTAGCTGTAGGGTTAGGTTTATGGTCATTTTTAGTGTTAGGTTTAGTGTTAACCCTAACCAAGAACTAAGAATTCATGCTTTGTTTTACAGGATGGATACACCAATTGTGCTGTACATCTTTGCTTACATTGCCAATCTGCACAATTTGTGTCATTGCAATTGTTTTATTACTTTACTTGTGTCTTCATAATGTTTGTTGTTGCCAGGGACAATGAGCCTGTTTGCCGTGAAATAACCTTAAGTATATCCTTTAACCATAACCAGGCAAACATCTTTAGGTAGTTTATACTCCTCATCCTGACTCACTGACTACAGTATGTTTGTTGACATGTTTCCTCAACTAAACTAAATGCAGCATACCTTGATTGACTGAACAAATGTTACACTCTCCCCACATCACAGCAGTCTGTTGTTAAGACTGTGGTAGATGAGAGGCCATTGGTCCCTTATGTAAACCATTATTTATCCTCCAGAATGCAATATACAGTCTAAAACTTTCCCATAGATAAAATTACCTAGCAAAGTTAATATTTGTTATTGCGTGGAGTGATTAGGTATGTACATGTTCATGTAAATTGGCTGTATCATATTAAACTACAACCAGGAGATCTTATGTGTCATATTACCTGAGCATCATTATTTCTCTGTGTTCACATTTCCATCAATCCCTCTTCAAATTAAATTTACTAGTTTCTAAACAATTGGCTTTCAGAACTACCCGGTACTGTATTTATTGGGGTTTAACATCATACTTAAGGTTATTTCACTCACATGATGGCGTGCCAGCCAAATGGGTGAAGGAAACCTCCATTGACCCCATTGGCAACAAACAAAGACAAGATAGAACAAAGACAGGACAACCATAGAACACAATACAGAGACATGTTACCCTTTAGCTCTGAGGGCACCTTTGCAATAGGAAGCTCCCTCCAACCAACAGCCTGTTATATTTAAGACCATTGACGTAACAATGATTTTCTTATAGCATGGCATAAATAAAATAAAAGAAAGAATTCAAAGATTCTTGTTTAATAACCGTTGTCTAAGACTTTTATTAATAAGGCGTGGTTTCCAGCAGCCGTTGGTCTGGGACATCATTATATGAGAGAAATTACCTGAACTGTATACAGCACCAATCATACAAACAACTGTGTTACAGCTGTAATACAGCACCAATCATACAAACAACTGTGTTACAGCTGTAATACAGCACCAATCATACAAACAACTGTGTTACAGCT
>JAQQZZ010151376.1:0-12555 GCA_030265115.1 Mopalia vespertina | reverse complement strand
ACAGCAAGCCTCGTCAGGACCAGCAAACTTTTTAGGTGTAATGAGCTTAAGTTGAAGATTAATGTACGGTTGGTCAATCACATGACCTTATTTAGTAGGACAACTTGTTTCTCTCCAAGAGGCATTAGGACTCCAGGATTGATACAATAAAGAATGTAGTTTAATAGAATGGACCATCAATTGTTTTAGGGACATGATCTTAAGTTGAAGATTTATGTAAATAGCTAACAGTATACACTTCCTTTGTATTTGCAATTATCTAAATGATTTATAGAAACAGGTCAATAAAAAGGAACCTCATTTGGGACAACATTAATTTTTGGGGAAATTGATATTTCGTTGAAGATTTAAGTAGCCCTACAGTTAGTCAATCACAAGGCCTTATTTAGTACGGCCACTTGTTCCACTCCAAGAGACCTTTTGACTTTGGGAATGGTAGTTGAGTACTGTGATATGTTGCTTCTATGTAGATTAAGGGATCAGCAGGTGTCCATGAGCGTCAGTTGCCCTGACAGAATACATAGAAAGAAAGATGGAAGGCCTGCATTATGGGTAAATCTATAAGTTAATCGTACAATCTGCAATGCATTTTAGTGTTTGTGGAAAAAAGTTATTGTCTACAAAACAAATGTTCAAATTACATGACGTTTCAATTTGCAGCCATATAAGATGCACCAGGTATCACTGCCTGATGCCCCACGATGTGAATAACGATTCCTTCACGATGTGAGTAACGATTCTCACAAGACGTGAGTAACGATTCCCTCAAGATGTCAGTAACGATTCCCACAAGATGTCAGTAACGATTCCCACAAGATGTCAGTAACGATACCTACAAGATGTGAGTAACGATACCCACAAGATGTGAGTAACGATACCCACAAGCTGTGAGTAACGATTCCCACCAGAAGTGAGTAACGATACCCACAAGATATGAGTAACGATACCCACAAGCTGTGAGTAACCATTCCCACCAGATGGCAGTAACGATTCCCACCAGATGTGCGTAACACTGTTCACAAAGTACATTGAAGTAGCAAGCATTTAGATTAAATACCAGACCAAGTGTTGATTTCGCAATGAATCGGTTTATTAGTATTTGCTGCAGTGTCCATTGAATTTAGAACGGCAATATGTGTTTTACGTTTAAGTTTTATTTCAGTTTGCTCCTTTGTATAACATAAATAAAAAAGACCATAGAACCATGATACTTTGTGCCTATTCTGTCAACGCAAACTGGTGAAGGATTTTTGTGAACATTTTCTGATATGGCATTTTTAAGTGTCGGAATATGTACTTATACCATGGCAGATCTGTTCAAATCAAAGACTATTTTCCAATTTATTTCAGGCAAGCGATCAATTGAAAATATGCAAAGCTAGAAACCCGAGTTTAAATCCCGGTGGAGGCAAGATAACATTTCTTTCCCTTCAATAAAACTATATTATTGAGCAGGATAGAAAAATACTTTTTGAACTTAAATCGTTTGCTTAATGTAATTGATATATAAGGTAGCAAATAGTAATATGATGTTTAAACTCTCTGAGTGTCCTCTGTGTTATATGTGTTAACAGATTTATGTTACACAAGGGGCTCTGAATTTAGCAAATGATTTTGGTATTGTAAAATAAGGATATCATTCAAAACACGTGTGATGGTTGAAAATAACGCGTCTGGATGCAATTCTGCAATATCATTAACTTTATTGCTATAATGAGATACACGTTTATCATTCAACATAATTGATTCGACAACAGTCTATTTTTTTTATCTCTGCTAAAAACGGAATGTTTTCGTTGGTATGTAACTGCTATTGACTTTTATGTTATCTTTTATGATATGGAATTTCTCTTGCTTTATTGCTGATCGGCACATTTTACAGCACATTGTTTTACAAAATTCAGCCTACAATTTTAAATAGTTTTACCTTTCTTCTATAGTGTTATAAGCACAATCCGTGGTACCAGTGAACTGTATCAATATGATGATTATTCTAATTGATTGTGGGAAGCGCTTCGAGCAATCTTCACACTCCATAGATAAGAAAGCTTAAATTAAAAACAATATATAAAAAGGTAGGATAGTGTATGTAATGTCCAAAACTACATCATATTAGACATGGCAGTGGTATATGGCTTAACACTATGAGGCAAATGTTGATGTTTTTTCAGAATCACAGATTTGATGTACGAAAGAACACGCAAGTAAGGAACTTTTACACTGTTATTATATTTTTTCTGGGTCACACATTTAATACGTGTACTGATACACTCTTAGAAATAATGGTCTTTTGAGGGTTCTTTAGAAAAGAGGATGGTGCTAAATGGAACCCAGATGGTTCTTAGTTGAACCATAATGACAAAAACGGTTCCTTGATATAAAAAGATAAGGGGAAATACATGGAACAGTTGCTGTGAGGGTTCTATACAAAACCAAAGAGGGTTCCACCACAACCATAATTGAAGAACCTTGAAGGGTTCCATTAGAGCCATATTTTTTTCAGAGTGTACCATATGCCTTATCCATGTCTGTGTGTTATTTGGTGTTATTTTATGGAATTGAACCATTTCAGTTTGCTTGGGTTGGGAAGACATTTTGGCCAAATACGCATACAGAAGCGATAAGATAATTAATTCAGTGAACATAATTCATGCAACGATGAGAATAAAGGCACCTGTTTTACTCAGCGGAATTTAGAACAAGATCATAGCATGTATCTGACTCCTTCACGATGTCACATCTGTGTCTGACTGAAACACGCTAAATAGTTCTGTAATGATTCGCATGTTCAACAGCCTTCTGGATACGTTCAGTTTGTATTGAAAGAAGCAATATTGTCTTCTCTTGGCACTGGAGGAACATTAACTTTCAAGCATTTTCAAAACACTTGACATTGTATGGGTGTGCTAGGGTAAAAAATTGTTGAAATACACCGCCATCAAATAAGTGGAACACCCTTACCAACGACCTAAAACCCCAATCAAGCAATCAAGCGTGACCAATATCATACAAACTTTCCGCTTACGTAAAAGTCCCTTAACTGTGTCGTTGTGTTGTCTTGTCGGTCAGAATGAACTATCTATTAACTTTCTTGGTTTATAAACAGAAACTTTTCAATCGGTGCTTGAACATGATGCATTGGCTAATTGTGGGGCACCATAACAGTTAACACGCAAGCCGTTGGCTAAAATGCTCCTAAATGTCCCTAGACTTTCAGACAATCCCATTTGGTCAAAATGAAGGGTCCGATTCTAAGCTTTATGCACAGGCTACTTCGCGATTAAGAATCCCAATACAATTTCACTTGTGACAAGAATGTTGATGGTAATGCTTGGAACGAATTGTTGTTCAAAAGAAAAGTGGCAGGCGTTTCTAGCGCAATATCCAAGAAGGACATAAACACCTACGGGAAATCTCCTTAATGTGCCCAATAAAACACATTGTTTGTCTATGTGGACGTTAGCATTGCGACCTTATGCGTTAGTTCTACACACAATCGTGTCTCAGAAGAACCTGCTTGAGACCATTACTGGCAATTCTTTCACCAGCTTCTTGAAACAAATTTCTGTATGGCGGTAAATGATTTATTCGAAGTGTTTGATCAGGGTTTAGCATCATCTTCAAAGGTATTTCTTCTTGCTTTAATTCGCTGGAACCGGGGAGATACTTTGTGTGACTCGCTCATACACCTGATGGCTCTAGTCAGACAGCCTCAAACCCGTGAGTGGTACACCGAGGTAGGTTTAGTATCCCGGTTTACCACTAAACCACGGTCACAGGTGGAAATGGTATATGACATGCCACTATAAAACTGCCGCAGTATGTGTGGTAATTTCGCTCCATTTCAGTTGTTTTTAGATTTTTATAATTTAGAGGAATAAAGTTTTTCTTGACTGCATCGGGATTCGAACTTAGGTCTCTGGATAGCAGAGCCGAAATTCTAGCATATATGTGCTGGAACTACGGGATGTCTCGTTATGCAAATACTCCCAATACCTCTTTAACCTATAAAACTCTCCTTAGTAGGCTAGCTTAAGCCAGTTAGCATCGGACATTCCTGATCGATTCCTCATCAAGGGCGATTATCTTTCGGGTTATTTCTCAATATTGTTCCAGAAATCCAACCTATCGTATGTGTCTTTAATTGATCGTTTAAGTACGTTGAGGACATAGTCTGATACATTGGCTTATCATTGTATCCACACCGGTATTGGAATTTTAATATAGTGATGTTTCTTAAAACATGGCAAAGAACTAACTTTCTTTTATTTTCAAAAGTTTCCAGTGGGCAATTGTATCAGTGATAAACGAAGTAAATGTGTATTATACCGTATTTTGTCTGACTACTCAATAGATGTAATGAAATAATATTTTCGCCCTGGTACTATATCAAAGGAAAACCTCAATGATATAACCAACCCTTTTTTTTTTTTTTTAGAAACTTGCAATATTAGTTGGTTGTACATAGAAACTTCTTTTTTTCAAGGAAGACCATTGAGTATAAATATGCGACTTGGCTTTTTCGTACTTTTTCGTAGACATTTAAAAGGTTTTTCGAAATACACATTTTGCTTTTTTGAACGAATTCCTTGTGTTGGTTAGACCAAAAATGTCCTAAGAACTAAATTGAAATGTGGCAAGTTTTTGCTCCAATGGCGAATCTACTCAACAAAATAATTGACTTTATGATACAGTCACTACTTTTTGATAACAAAAAACCCCAATAAATGTACTGTATTTTTGGGTCTCCATAAATTCAGTTTGCTAAATTTTTTGCATTGATCATTGGACCTTCACCAATTGTACATATTTTCTTTGCATCTTAGCTTTCCTATATCATATACATGTAAAATGTTCGGACCTAACTGCGTTATATTTGACATAGAAGAATTATTTCCTACAATCAACCCAGGGTTCCAGTAACACTTTAAACTGGTGAATATTCAGACACCTGGAAACAGAAGAAATACGAGCTCGTCGTATACGAGGCACATACTGGGATTAATAATAAATGATTATTGACATTATCAACATTTGAACATATGCATCCATATCCTAAACGGTAATAACTAATGCTTCCTACTTTACTGATCACACAATGCATAGAGATTAATTTCTGTAATAAACTTTATTTTCAACTAAACTAGAATCTGAAATAATTGTTTTAGAATTTTTAAAAGTTAATATTAACAGTATTATCATTATTTTAAACGAAACCGTCTTTTTTTTAGATTAAACAGATTCTAATTAAGAAAATTTTGCAGGTTCAGAAACATATGGTTATTAAACCCATTACCCTCGATCTGGCATCCGAATCACTGGCAGTTTATACCGATCACCTAGACCACTCAGCCATCCTTGACGCTAATCACCTATCAAGCAGATAAATAGTGTGGTTAAATATTCAACAGTATGATCATACATTTAAAAACAGACTTTGTAACGATCTCATGGTAACAAGCAACATTAACATTATTTAATCTTCGGTTGACATTTTGCTTGCCTCCAGCGGGATTCGTAATCGGGTCTCTGGTTGACAGGACCTAAGACGCAAATACGTATTTTTCATGTATCTTATGGAATTGTTTATACAGTCAATATAGATACCACGTCCATCCGTACGAAACCTTACGAAATAAGGCCTGCCTATGAATAAAACATAATATTGAATTCGTATGGCCTCCTACCATGCCAAAACACATGCTGTCCTGTTCGCTGAATACTCACTGAGGGGCTGTTCCCAACTCGGAGAGAACCAAGCATGTCCCGCTAAATATCGTTCTCAAATCGAGAAGACATTTTAAATTGATCAAAAGCGATTAGGGTATGCTGTTGAGAAATGATTGATTTTGCCGTGAACATGGATGTCAAGTGGTCGTATTATGGGTCGAGCTAATCCATAAGTGTCCAAGGAAGAAAACTGATCAGAAAAATGATTTCATAAAGGTAAGGCCATTCAATGTTTATATATTGAAAGATAAAACACAAACATGGTAACGTTCTCATAATTCTAAAGGTTATGAAGACTCCTGGAGCGTAGCTAACAGGACTTGCGCTATAACCAACTGAGCTACAAAGGCTCCCAGTAAAACGACCAAACATGTTCAGCCAGGTAAAGACATATATTGACCGGCAGCATATCATGAGTAGTTATACTCTTCTCTGGTGATATTAAACAGGTGCGTTCAGCCAGCCCGTGTCCAGAAGAAAGGGTTTTACTCTTTTTATCTACAAATGTAACTGAAGTGGTTTGGATGCTAAAGAAGACATTGATCACACCGTGATTTTAATGAAGACGCAGTGTGTAGACGCTTTAAGTTTCCCTGGTCGTTGATAAACATAATTAGCTAGACACATCTCTGATTATATTGAGAGGACCGTTAATCGGTACATTCAGTCCGTTCGTGATTAGAAGAAAAGAAGTCATCCATTAGATATAAGTGCAGCCGTTTTGGATGCTAAAAAAATACCTATCAGATCAATATGTAAGGTTAGTATAGACGTTCTTGTCGATATCCCTGGACATAGATATACAGGGTTTGCGATATACTTTCACCTAATACTTCAAATTATTTCAATAACAAGTTACTGAAAGTGACAATAGCCATCGTTATTGACGATGTAACTTTTGTTTGACCGATTGAAATTTAACATTGTACAAATAAATATTTCACTTTTTATGACGAATTGTCAATTTGTCACCATACCTTATATACGGTAGAAAATTCGGAAGGAAACCTCGTTTATACCTCAGCCGAGATAGCCGAACCAACATAGTGTGATAAACGCATGCTCTTAAGGTCGACAGATGGAATCGAACCAGTGAACAGTACATCGAAGTATGATGAGTAGGCCGATTCCCTTATCATTGAAACACGGCCTCGGGCCTTTAGATATATAACACATTATACAGTTACCATATTATGATAACAAAATATACAACAACAAAACACATTTCATTTACAGGACACAATGAAAATACATTATTATAATACACCAATCGCCCACTGGGTATCTGTGAAATATATGTTAAAGCGTTCCACTTTAGTTCAGCTAGGAACACCAGATGTTAATTTAACAGCTGACAACGCTTGGACGATAGCTCTGCTTACAAAACGTCGCATTATATACTGTATCTTAAAGCTTAACCTTTCTTACCAAAGATATGACCATCGGGAATTGACTATCGAAAACGTTCTCGCGGCGCCGACATGAGGAATGGAAACCTAAAAGGGTTTTCAGTATGCACTGTTGAATTCGATAACACCCTGGGTAATGCGGAGCAGATAATGTGTGTCTTGTTTTAAGTTGAAGGGATAATACATCTATGCTGGGTCCAGTCACACATTCAAAGACATGCGTACAAGACATATATCTTTGAGCGATTGCTGGTAAGCAGCGGTATTTGGCTTGTTTCAAGAGATGATATATTTAAAAAATAAATTGTGAACTATGAACACGGTTATCAAATTTAAACTGTTTGTTATGTTTGTAAATTAATGTTCTTCGACTAAGAAGTGAAGACTAGGAATATTGTTTAAACACACTACCTGTAGCCTGGAGTATATATCTTAGAATAAAATGAGCGTGTCCAGTTTCTGTTTGTAGAAAGACATTCGGCAGTTTGGAAACATATTTTGCCATCGATGAAGTAACTCAAGCACGCGCACACACGGTCCCATACACACGCACACACACATGTGCGGATACCTTGCATTTACGATACATCTAAGGACATTTCTACAAAACACTCGGATATTCAATATTTGCCAAACACATCCAGACTACAAAATGATGCATCAAAACAGGCGAGCTGCGCCCAGTTGTTATAATGGTACACACTTGCTCGAATGGATCAGCCACTAATCCATTTATTTAAACATAATGCTATCATTTCAACCATTTGCTTGTTCAGCTGTCCCAGCGAATGAGATATGCAATTTGTCGTGGTGCGATTTGTAGTAACGATTTCAGGGAATCCCCTTATTTACTGAGGTTTGATAGGTCCGTTGTTTTGGACTTTTTTCTAGGCATCAACATTTCGCAAAATATGGGGAATCCCCTTAAGTCGTTACTTAAGATAGCACCGTTGAAATGCGTATTTAACCTTATTTCTAGGATGTGTTGATGAAGACTGATCAACTTCCACCAAACATTAGAATATATGTCTGAATAATTCAACAGTTCGACTATCTTACTCTGTATAATTATGCGACATACCTTTCTCACGGTTGTCAACAAATGTCCAGATAAATGGTTCTGGTTTGTTTCGAATATCTTTTCAGAATGCTTCGTCGTGTGGTTCCCTTTGCGATGGAGCAGTGAGTGTATGTGTATTTAAGCGAGGGCGCTGTACAAATACCACTATTAATTATTTATATGGCACTGAAATTTCATGAATTTCCTCACACATGAAAGCGATAATTCATTACAGTAAAAACCCTTTTTTGTTAATACTATACGAGCGTTTACCCTGCTCGGACTGCATTACTTTTTTGAGTGACATTTTGCACGCTTCCGTTTGACACATTCAATGGAGGACTATTGTGTATATTGCACAGCACCAAACACGAATACTGGGAAATTGAACTGGTGAATTGATTTAAATAAGTCAGAGAAAATGGAGTGATACCTTTAATACAACAACAAAACACCAACAAACGCCGCCTTTCTCATTCCTTTTCAATTAACCATGTTCAAGCCGTTGAGAGTTAACGTCGTGCTCTAGCAAAAACCGAATCCCGCGTATGCGAGTGACAGACACATTCTGACATTGCCGTAATCACAGCTGATCGGGGAATTTGTCATGGTTATGAGTTGATATGAATAATAAATAGAATATTACACAGTGAAGCTAAATACCACAGTATTTCTCTTGTGAATGCTAGAGAGCATATTTAACCCTCTAGACGCGAATAATATTTATTGTATTCAAACTTCACTGTGTAATATCCTCTATATACTTTCCATGACAACCCTCCCAATGGGGCTTCGGACACTGGCAAATGTTCTAGCTGTGCCTTAACTATCTGTTCACACCCACTTAAGGGAACTTCGCTCCAGAGTCAGACAAGAGAATAATCGATACAGACAATGGTAACCGAGGTGCACAGCTTTCGTCAGTATTTGATTTGTCTAAACTAATTCCAAATCTATGACTTATTTCAACGTAAATATGGTTCAGATACAGGGTTTAAACAGCTGGGAACTGTCATTTGAATGCTACGTATATATGGCTGATATCGTTATGGTCGTTTTAGGTGACATTTAATAAAATGGTTTCACCTTGGAATAGAACATGAAAATGGTGTCCGGATTTCTGTACTTTCACTAATCATCGGCTATACACAAATACTTCTTGATAGCCTCTGATGAAAGACTTTCCGTTTCTTGAGGATTGTCAGATTAGGGTTCCGATTAAAATCCTATATCAGTCATTTTTACTATAAAGTTTCATACCGACTTTGTAAAACAAGTTTGATGTAACCGATCAGATAGCCAGTAAACGACCACCCCAAATGATATGACCCAATCGACCCTATTCGCAGTGACCCCGTAGTTGCGACGTTCAGTGATAACCACTGATTAGTGAGTGCAGTATGTATGTGGCCATGAACCAATCTAACTACAAATTCTGTTAACAATGGGGTTGTTTTGGTTGTTTGGTCGCTTGCGGTTTAACGTCGTGTCTTATCTTATTTCGTTCATATGGCGGCGTGGTAGCCCGATGGGAAAACGTAACCACACGCGATGTCACTTGTAATAAATAAAGACCAGACAGAACAATCTCAGCCCGTAAAGCAAATACACTCTTAGAAAAATATGACTCTAATGGAAACCCTCCCAGGTTCTTCAGTCGTAGCTGTGGTGAAACACTTTTTGGTTCTGTTTAGAACCCTCACACCAAGTATTTATACGTATTATTTCTAAGAGTGTACGCCACTAAGTTCTTATAACCCCTGATTCTTATTTTGCTGTATAAATAATACACGAAACAACCGTTTTCTTTCCTACCTATTAATTGTGAAATCATTGGGTCAGTCTGAGATGGAGATAGGTCAAGGGTTAGAAATGGTTGCGATGTCAGTCTTGTTTGACGTTCCAATTGACCTGATGTGGCTAGAAAAGGAACTGCACTTGTTTTGAAAGAGGATGTTCAAATGAGATCAAACACTGTTACCATAAAACATAATAGTTGGCCACTACGATGTTTTTCTGGCAGCAAATCGTGCACAGTCTGACAGACCCGCTTATGCATATATTGTATCTAATATTCGCTTCACTTTAAACAACCTGAAAGATTCGCATATGAAAAAACAATATTGTAAACTTCTAAAAAAAGAAAAAAAGACGTTTCAGCAATTTATTTGAGGTTTTTGTTGTATGGGAACTTGCTTTGCAACCAATATGCACATAAACTACATTGGTAATAGTATTTATGGAGTATCTCACCAATCAGGTTGTGAAAAGTAAACGGTGTTGTTTGAGTTAATTCACATTTTAATACCTGCCAATATCAAACTTTTCCGTCTCCTGCGATTACGTCCCTTGTGAAGGAAGAGTTGTCTTCCTCGTGCTACGAAACCTTTAAAAATAAGGCCTGCCTCTGAATAAACAACAATCCGTATGACCTCCTATACCTAGCAAAAAAGCACGCTGTTCTGTTTCTTGAATACTCACTGAGAGGCGATTTCCAACTGTGAGAGACCCAGACATGTTCCGCTAAATCTCGTTCTCAATCGGGAAGACATTTTTATTGGATCAAAGGTGAGTAGGGTATACAGCTGAGAAATGATGCATTTTGCCGTGCAAATGGATGTCGTTTTGTGGGTCGGTCTAATCCATAAGTGTCCAAGGAAGAAAACTAAATACTTTAAATCATGGTAAGGCCATACAATTATTATATATTGGAAGATAAAGAACGGAAACAAGTCAACGTTCGCTTAATTCTAAAGGTTATGAAGACTCATTGAGCGTAGTAAACAGGACGTTTGCTATAACCAGATGAGCTACAAAGTCTCCCAGTAAAACGACCAAACATGTTCAGCCAGGTAAAGACATATATTGACCGGCGACATATCATGAGTAGTTATACTCTTCTTTGATGATATTAAACAGGTGCGTTCAGCCAGCCCGTGTCCAGAAGAAAGGGTTTTACTCTTTTTATCGACAAATGTAACTGAAGTGGTTTGGATGCTAAAGAAGACATTGATCACGCCGTGATTTTAATGAAGACGGCGTGTTTAGACGCTTTAAGTTTCCCTGGTCGTTGATAAACATAATTAGCTAGACACATCTCTGATTATATTGAGAGGACCGTTAATTGGTACATTCATTCTGTTCGTGATTAGAAGAAAAGTAGTCCTTCATTAAATATAAGTGCAGTCGTTTGGATGCTAAAAAAAATAACTATCAGATCAATATGTAAGGTAAGTGAAGACGTTCTGTGGGTATCCCTGGTCATAGATATACAGGATTTGCCATATACTTTCACCTAATACTTCAAATTATTTTAGTAACAGGTTACTGAAAGTGACCATAGCCATCGTTATTGACGATGTTACTTTTGTTTGACTAATTGAGATTTAACGTTGTACTAATGGGTATTCCCTTTTTATTACGAATTGTCAATTTTTCACTATACCTTATATACGGTGGAAAGCCGGAAGGAAACCTCGTTTATAACTCACCCGAGATAGTCGAAGCAACATAGTGTGATACACGCATGCTCTTAAGGTCGACAGATGGAATTGAACCAGTGAACAGTACATCGAAGTGATGGGTAGGCCCATTCTCTAATCATTGAAACATGGCCTCGGGTCTTTAGATATATAACACATTATACAGTTACCATATTATGATAAAAAATAAACAACAAAAAAACACATTTTATTTACAGTACACAACGAAAATACATCATTATAATACACCAATCGCCCACTGGATATCTGTGAAATATATGTTAAAACCGTTCCAGTTTAGTTCAGCTCCAGACGTTAATTTAACAGCTGACTACGCTTGGACGATATCTCTGCTTACAAAACGTCGCATTATATACTGTATCTTAAAGCTTAACCTTTCTTGCCAAAGATCTGACTATCGGGAATTGACCATCGAAAACGTTATCCAGACGCCGACATGAGGAATGGATACCAAAAGGGATTTTCAGTATTGACCGTTAAATTCGATAACACCCTGGTTAATGCGGAGCAGATCATGTGTGTATTAGTTTAGGTTGAAGGTAGAATACATGGCTGCTGGGCCCAGTCACATATTCAAAGACATGCAAACCCTGTGTATCTATGTCCAGGGATACCGACAAGAACGTCTATACTAACCTTACATATTGATCTGATAGGTATTTTTTTAGCATCCAAACGGCTGCACTTATATCTAATGGATGACTACTTTTCTTCTAATCACGAACGGACTGAATGTACCGATTGACGGTCCTCTCAATATAATCAGAGATGTGTCTAGCTAATTATGTTTATCAACTACCAGGGAAACTTAAAGCGTCTACACACTGCGTCTTCATTAAAATCACGGTGTGAT